>OW569406.1:106178572-106387312 GCA_937654795.1 Cistogaster globosa | reverse complement strand
TTATAATTTTTCGTTTAAAAAGTTCATCTACCAAATCATTGTTAATCTTCTGCAATTTGCTAGTCGGATCTTTATTTACTAATTGATATTTAGAAATATCTTCTAAAATATTATTAATTCGAATGTTATATTCATGTTTCATTAAAACTACTGTTGTATTACCCTTGTCCGCTTTTACAATAAGCAAATTTCTATTCTTTTTTAAAAAACTCTCTGTTTTTCTTACTTTATCTAAAATAAACATGAATATAACATTCGAATTAATAATATTTTAGAAGATATTTCTAAATATCAATTAGTAAATAAAGATCCGACTAGCAAATTGCAGAAGATTAACAATGATTTGGTAGATGAACTTTTTAAACGAAAAATTATAACTATTTTTGACAAGAAGAAACTAAAGACCAACATTGCTACTGCTCCTAGGTTATATGGACTTCCAAAAATTCATAAACCAGAATATCCTTTAAGACCTATTTGTTCTTTTGTAAATTCGCCTTCTTATGAACTATGTAAATATGTGACAGATATTTTGAAGAAAATCACTGAGTTTTCAAAATATAACGTAAAGAATTCTTTAGATTTTAAGAATAAGATAAAAAAACTTAAAGTAGAAAATAATGAAAAATTAGTTTCTTTAGATGTGATATCTCTATTTCCTAGTATACCAGTAGATTTAGCTATTGATACAATAAAAGAAAAGTGGGATATAATTAGACCACACACTCAAATTGATAAGGATTTATTTGTACGTATTCTTCAATTTTGCATAGAGGATAATAGATATTTTCAGTATGATAAAAAAATATATGTTCAGAAACAGGGTCTTCCGATGGGATCCCCGGCATCTCCAATTGTTGCAGACATTGTTATGGAGAAATTATTGGACTTTTGCTTAGAGAAACTAATTATAAAACCAAAAATTATTACTAAGTATGTTGATGATTTATTTTGCATTATTTCTGATAGTGCAATTGATGATATGTTAAAGATTTTCAATTCTTTTGATGTTAATATTAAGTTTACAATAGAGAAGGAATGCGATTCCAAACTTCCTTACTTAGATACTTTATTGATTCGACGAGGTAATAATATATTAATGGATTGGTATCAAAAACCGACAGCATCAGGAAGAATTATTAACTATTTTTCAAAGCACAACAAAGGTATAATAATTAATACAGCTAAAAATTTAATTGAAAGAGTTTTAACTATAAGTGATGAAGAATTTCATAAAAAGAATAAAGAAAAGATTAAAAATATACTAGCGGATAATAGCTTTCCAAAAAGACTTATTTATAAATTTATTAGACAATACGGACAACAAAGAAATACAAATAAGATAAGCACATTGGAACCTAAGATTTATAAGTCTTTAACTTATGTACAAGGTTTTTCAGAACGTTTAAAGAATTCAAAAATCTTCAATAAGGAAAAATATAACATGGCTTATAAAACAAATAATACACTGAATAGATTATTTAGTAAGACTAAAGATAGAATTAATAAATTTGACATTTCTAATGTAGTCTATGAAATCCCTTGTAAAGGTAGTGATCAGGAGATTTGCAATAAGGTATATATTGGTACAACAAAAAATAAACTTAAGACTAGAATTGCTGGACATAAGTCGGACTTAAGATATGTTAATTCACAAAAAACAGCATTATCCACTCATTGTTTTGACTTAGGTCACTATCCTAACTTTGAAAATGCTTCAGTTCTTAGTATTGAAAAAAATTATAAGAGACGGTATATTTTGGAAATGTTACACATTGTAAATACTCCATTGACTAAAAGAATTAATTTTAAAGCAGATACAGACAATGTCGCTCATATATACAGACACTTAATTCACAAAATAACATAAATGTTTTGTTCTTAATATATGTATGTAACACAAAACACTTTTTTATATTTTTGTTTTTTGAAAATTTTTTTAAACATTGTTTTTTAATTTCATTATGACAAAAAAATTTTTTCAATTGTTAATTAATTTTGTTTTTTTGCTTTCAATAATAATTTTGTTTCCTGAAGAAGGTACGCAAAAAGTACCGAAATATCGAAATAAAATATTAATAAAAAATATAAGGACCCAAAGCTTAATAAAATAGAAAATAATTTAATAAAAAAGGGTCAAATAATCATTATTAAAATATTCATTTTCATTACTTAAAGATATATAAATTTAGTAATTTGTTTTAAAGTTCTGTTATCAGACTCAGTTGGCCATTTTGACGCTGCGGTTGACCAAGATACCTGTTACGACGTAAAACAGTGTCTTTATTACATTTTTAAAGTCAAATTAAAAACACCGTCCAAAATTTTTGCATATATGTGAAGACTATAGCAAACAGCCTTTCCCTAGACTTGCTATAAAAAAAACTACTTAAGTTTGGAAAAACTACTAAAATTTAATAGAAAATATTTTATAACCTGCATTTTGAACTTCGCTAAATAAATTCCTAAGAATCTAAAAAAAAATTAATTAGTAATAAATCACTACAATGGCAACGCCGTTCACTATAAAACAGTTGCAGATTTTTATGTTTAGTTTCGGTCGTTTATTTCTTGCTCAATAATAAGTTCTGCTCCTTAAATGTAGACGGCGCCACTAATAGAAAAGCTGAGTAAATAATTTAAAAAAGGTTTCTACGATACTTACGAAGATTCGAGCAAAATGAATCACGATCACGTGTAAAGCTTTTATATTAAATTGAACACAAAAATCACAAATCCTTTATCGTCCAAAGAAAATTAATCAGTCATTTAAAATCAATCAAGACAAGATTACTTAGGTATCAAAGAGTAAAATTCGAGTTAAACCTCGCTGTGAGTTAAAGCGCATCGTTAAAATATGAACTATTTTTTTTCGTAAAAAATATGTAGGCGACTTTAAGTCCCTCGTAGACCATAAAAAGAGTCTTTGTGAATGAGCTGCTTAGTTTCACTTTAAAAACTAACATTTCGTTATTATACCCTTCACCACAAAAAGTGGGAAATTCTGAGTTCTTATGCATAGCGGAGTTGATTGAGAGATGTCCGTCTGTCCGTCCGTGTCAGTGTTGAAATCAACTTTGACAAGGCACTAGATGAGCAAAAGAAAATAAAAATATGCCAATTGATCTGACTTATTTTCGAAAATTTGGTATGTCCTTGGAAGCAGCGACCCAAGCACCTTGCCTGTTTCTAACTTTAATTAAAAAAAGCAACAAATATATAGGGGGATACAGAATTTAAGAATAAAAAAACATCAAGTAAAAAAATTGGCGCTCCCCCATATTTTCCGATCTATGGGCCTCTGAACTTTTTATTACAAAATATCAAAATGGGTATCATTCAAAAGCTTTAAAAGAGAAATTTCAGGAAGTGCTAAAATTATAAAAAAATGCTTAATCCATTAGGAGATAGGGACATTTTATGTATTTTTTTTTTTTCTGTCAGTCCAATATTTATTTTTGTGAGTCACTTCAATAAACTAGAATTACATACACAATGAATGGTATATAAGATTCGACATAGCCAAAGAAACCACTCCTACTTAGTTTTAATTAATTTCGATAATTTTGGTCAAGCTCAAATTAATTCTTACGTAAAAGAAAAGTTCATGACATTATCCTTTCTAAGTAAAGAGATGATAATTGAATGAACTTAAGCAATAAATAAATTCCAATTCAAGTTATAGTTTCATAAAAAACATATTTATAATTTTCAAATTAAAAAAATATTTTACAAAATGGTCTTAAGTTTTATAGTCTGTTTAAGAGAGATATTTTTATCCTTAGAAGTAAAAATTTTAGCTTTCTTAAGGAGATATAGAAAAGTAAATAAAGAATATTTCTATCTGATTGGTACAGAAGTTTAAAATTTTAAATGATGACTTTTTTCCAGTAAATGCTCAACATAGTACATGGTCGCTTACTGTATTCCCAAAGGGCTCTTATAAACTTTTTATAAAAATTATTTGAAAATTTTGAAATGTAAATTTAATTTTATTTATTTTTTTTTTTAAATTTAGAAAAAATTATAAATTTTTTAACTTAAATTTTTTAAACAAAAAAAAACAGCTTCTTTATTAAAAAAATTATTTATTTAAATGGATGATGTCTACAGCGCACACAACCTAAGGTACGAAGAAAACTGATGTTGGATGTAGCGATGCAGAAAAAAGTGCATTATAAAGGGTCATCCAAATGTGACGCCTAGATGTCAGCACTATATAATTTTTACACGTGACATCTTTCCAAATGACATAAGCCATTTTGTTTTATTAGAAGGTAGTACAGTTTTAACCATGGACAGGTACACATTGCAACAACGCGTTTACATCATTCAAATAACGAACAACAGATCCATTGTTTTCAAGCAAAATTTTGTTTAGTGACGAAGCTCATTTCAGAATGGATGGACTCGTCAATAAGCAAAATTGTCGTATCTGGGGTGATAAAAATCCTTGTGTTATTCATGAAAAATCTCCACACCCACAAAAAGTTACTGTTTGGTGTGCATTTTGGGCAAATTGAATCATTGAGCCATTTTTCTTCGAAGATGATGCTGGAAATGCTGTTACTGTGAATGCTGAGCGATACCAATCAATGTTGAGAGACTTTTTATGGAAATAGTTGAATCATATTGATGTGTCTCACGTCTATTTCCAGCGAGACGATGCTACATGTCACACAAGTCGAGAAAACATTACGCTTTTGCGATCAAAATTTCCTCAACGTGTAATTTCACGAAATGCAGATTTCAATTGGCCTCCAAAGTCATGTGATCTGACACCATTAGATTTTTTTGTAGGGTTTTTTTAAAAGTCAGGTGTATGCTAACAAGCCACAAGCAACTAATGATCTAAAGAACAACATTCAAGTTGCAATTCGTGAAATAACACCAGCAACATGTCGGAAAGTCATTGAAAATTTCGATATTCGGATTGATGTCTGCAGACGCAGTCATCGTGGACATTTGAATGATATTCTATTCCACTTATAATTGTAATGGATCATACTTTTAATAAAAAAAAACAGCTTGAAAAAATTGCAAAAAGTTTGTGTTTTATGTCAAAGAAACATGTAGGCACGTTTTTTGAATGACCCTTTATTTCTTATTTAACTTAAAAAAATAACACAAAAATTTAAAAATAATTTCTCTTTCTTAATAAGATTATTTATTCTAACAATAATTCTTATCTTATTATTTTCTTGTTAAGTCCCAAATCTTAAAGATTAAAAGAGCTGTCACAAAGATTTCAGTTACAAACTAAACAAAAAACATATAAACCCTTCTGGTTAATGTAGCGCTGTAAAATTTTAATTTATAGTTAAAAAACAACGCGACATCATATTGTATTTATGTTTAAGAGACCGCCACATTTACCAAATGATTTTTATATGATAAAAGTTTGTAACAAGAAAAAAAAGTAGTAAAATGCATGCAAAAAGCAACTGTTTGCTTCGATTAAGCAAAAAAAATTGCTGGAAAATGTATAAATTTATGGTGGAGAAAAGTAACAGCACAACTATTGCAACAGAGTGTCTTTTAGTGTTTTTGTGGCAAGAAAAACTTTTCAGGCAATAAAATTTTCTTAACTATTACTCTGCCAAAGTCGCCAAAATGGTTTCTAAGGAAAAAGGGAACGGAAGAACAAATAAGTGATAAAAAAAATTTTGTTTTAAAGAAATAAGACTGTTGGATGGTGGAAGTAAAAGACATAAAAAGCAATAAATTTGCATTGAAATTAATTAGTTTTAAATTTATAAAACAAAAAAAATTACATTTTAAGTGCCCTTAAATTAGTTAATTCAATAATAATATAATAAATAAAACAGAATATAAATAAAATTAAAAAAAAATTTCCTTGGGCCAAAACATATTATGCAGCTATTAAGCCAAGTGTTCAATATTTAATTGTTCGCATATCTTAAAAAATAGTCATATTAAGTGCTGCTCTTAAACAAAAATAAAAAAAGATAAATTTAATTCACATTCACATCCTTCAACAGCAAGCACTCACACACCCTTAAATTAGGAATCAATGATTCATGACAATTTCCAACAAAAAAAAAAAAACGACCACATACACAAAAGAATCAAATTAGTGAAATATAATAACAAGAACAAAAACCCCTGAATCATTAACACCACAGTTGATTTCTTTCAAAGGCATTGCCTGTAATAAAGAAAAAAGTAAATGAATGAAATGATTTTAAAAGTCCTCGAGTGTCAATTTCACACAATCGCACAATAAATTAAAATCTTTAAGGTGGTAGTTTTTGAGATTTTTTTTTATTGTTATACTTGTATTATGCATTGCTAATTTTTTAGATTTGAAGGTAGTAATTTTTCAAGTGTTTTTAGTCAATTTATGAATTTTTTCAATTGTCTTTTAAGTGTTGCATAAGAGTAGGAAAGAGCTAAAATAATTTTATAAAATTTAAATTATTGCCCTAAATTTATGAGAATTAAGTATAGTTTTGTTTCAATTGAATACTTCTGATAAGTTAAGTATATTTTAAGTATAAAAATCCTCTTAAGTTGGTTTTAACTGACTTAGTCAAAGCAATGCTATGAGATTACCTTGCACTTCGAATTTCTCTGTCGAAATTTACTTCTTCAGCTTTCCTAAAATAATTCAGATTTTGTTTTTTTATATTTTTCACTTAACAAAAATAACTAATTTCCTAGAACTGGATGTCGGTCATTGTTTATCGAAATATCGGACATTGCGTAAACTCAAGTATTTGTCACATTTTTTAAGTTTAAACGAAAAAAAAACCAAGACTTTTGTATCCGTGTGATATCTACAGCAAACAGTGATGCCATACAATTTTTGTACAAACTAAAAGTTCCTAACACTTTTTGCAAAAATCTTCAATACATATTTAACCTCATCTTCGAAATTTTTTTTAATACGCGTCCAATAAAGAAAAGCACCAAAATTTTTGATGACCTATATTTTTCATGTGAGATCAAAATTCATATTTTAAATTGACTTTAGTTTGTTAAACACGCATCCAAGCCAAAATTATATTTTTTCTAATAAAAAGGTAAAAATTCATACAAATTTAGTATTAAAAGGGCCACAACGGCAACACCGTTCAAAATATAAAATTGTGGCAAATGTAAAACTTAAAATGCAAAGTTCTGTATGAATTTGTTTTTATTTTCTATTTCTTGTTTTGTTTATTTTTGTTTATTTTAAATAATATCAGCTGATCAGAGCTGGATAACCTACTTTATTGTATTTAATTAAAGATTTTGCATAAAATTTTTATTTATTTATTAAACCAACTTACAGCTGGTTCAGTTTTTAAATTGATTTATTTTTACAAAAATAATACGCCGCATTAAAGTAAAAATTCAAAAATAAAAAAACTGCCTATCATTATTCTACTAAAAAAAAAGATTTACGCCAATTAAGTATTAAAAGATCTACAACGGCAAGAACGTTAAATATAAAATTGTTGAAAATATTTTTGAGCAAAATTCTGTATAAATTGCTGTTTTTTAGCCTTTGTTATTTTATAAAAAAAAAATTTATTAACTGATCAGAGATGGATAATCTACTTTATTGTAACTACTTACAAATTATGTGCAAACATTTTCTATTAAATCGTCTTTTTTTTACTTTTTCCTTTAGTTTAGATTTAATTTTTTAAAGAAAATATTTCAGACGATTTTAAGAAAAAATCAGCTAATATTTAAGAATGTTTGCTTTTATCATTTTATAAAATTATAAATTTTTTGCAGCATGAAATAATTATTAATAATGTTAATTGCCTTGATTCAATAATGTTTACACTACTGAGGTGCCAGCAGACAAAAACTAAATGACAAATCATTATAAATCTTGAAAAAACCTTTAAAAAAAACTGCACAGTGGGTTAGGATCGAAATGCTTAAGGAAATAACAAGGAAATTTTTAAAATGGTTTTACTTGCGTATATAATATATAAGGTTATAAGATTAAACCAACCAAAAAATGCATTTTTTATATAGACCGAATCGCGAAATTCCCAAAAAAAAACCAAAAATGACAACCTTTTCAACATTTGACAAATTAAAGAAAAGATGTTGTTTACTGGGATCCAGGTTTAAAGGGCTTAATAAATAATTTATATGCAGCAGTCATCTACACAGAGGTTCACTTTATAAAAATCCTAAAATTCCAAAATCATGCATCAAAAAATTCAAAATTAGAATTTTATCGCATGTATTTTTTTTTAATAAATTTGCTAAAAGTAAAGGAATAATTTTAATCCGCCTTAAGTTTGCATATTTTAAATTGTAAATTTATTAAGGAATAAAAATAATTTACAGATTTTTTTTAATTTTAAAGAAAATAGAAAAATTAGACAGTAGGAAAAGCTAATACAACATCTTCTCTATGACTTTCATTAATACTATTTGCATCAATTTATCGCATTGAGAAAATTCTCACCATCAACCACCACTACTAATTTGGTTAGAAAAAATTCACACGATACCCAAATTTTTCCTCCCTGCCTTATCAAGCTCATATGTTTTTGCTTTCCCCTGATAGTGGGTTAAGCTACAAATACTATTTCTGTTTTGTACTCTTTTTAAACTTATGCCGGATGTAAAATATTCATTCAACTAAATACTGAGATACTTCAAAAGATAATTAATTAATAATTTTTAGAAAGGCGGTGTTACTTTTATGCTCGCAAGCTCCAAGGCTGGAATTAGATAATGGGATTCAATTTCGAAATATTTATTTTTAGTGTTTTTATAGTTTTTTTAAAATAGTCTTCTACTAGTATTAAAATGCGATCATATTAGTCAAATATTTGACCAAAAAGCGAAGCCACTATCTTTACAAATGTTTATTTATTCTTTCATGTCACGTATCAATACGAATGACGATTTATAATTTATAAAAAGTAATAACTGAGTAGGATCCTATATTTCTTAAGAAGTATTTGAGAATAACAGATTTTTTCCTTATATCTTTGTGGTTAAATTTTTTTTGGACAAATTTTTGGCTAAATTGGCCGTGTCCTTAGAATAAATAAGGAGTTTATAGTCAAAAGAAATCTGTCTTTTTATAGTGCATTAAAATAATAATTGCTAGGTCTAATAAAAAATTTCAATCGTATTGAAGTCTACAAGAGAGGAGAAGCCGCATAAACATTTGCTTTTCTTTGCCGCTGTAACGAATTTCCATAAAAATACTAGTTAATCTCCACTATGCACCATTATATTTGACTGATAATCCCAAAAAAAAAAAAAGATGGGAGTAATTTTGGATTAAGGCCAGTTTGGTGTTCAGCAATTGTAAATTCGAATTAATGAAGTCAAACTAAGAAATTAACAAACGACTTGCCAAAAAATTAAGCTTTCATTTTTTAAATGAGATCACATACATAAATGTGTAATTAAGTGAATTTAAGCCAGTTCTAAGTTCAACATTAAAACGTGTTAAACAACAGCAGCAAAAGAAGATGTAAAACGAAAAAAAAGAATAAACAATATTTTAAATTGCTTTTGACAATATTTTATCTTGTCTATTTGTTGGTTTATTCTATTCTTCTTATTTTTCGCCAGTTTCAAAGTTAAAAGAAATTAGAGAACATTATGCCATTTCAATTGAAAGTTGTTGTAGTGGTTTTTGTTTAAAAGCGCACATTACTGTGTTAGTGTTTGTAGAAATTCTTTTGTGTTTTTAAAAATAAAAAGACTGTAAGAACAAAACTGTCATAACAATTGACTTGATAGCAGAAATAAAAAGGCTACAACAACATTAGCAAACTATTTCTAGCGACGATTGAGACTGATGTGAACAAAAAGTTTAAAGAAAAAAAATTTGTTTTTTGTTTTTTTAATGTAAAAGATAAACTAACCGCCTTCAATGGAAAACATAAGATAAAGGGCCAAAAACTAAGAAAGAGGACATTTATGTATTTTAAACTGATAAATAAAGAAGAAAGCAAAAATTAGTGAAAACACAAAAATACCAGCATTCGTTATGTAGGTCAGAGCATTTGGTTGAATCAGTGCATTGAAATTTGTTTTTAAAGAAACCTTTATGTAAAAAGGATTACGACTTTACCTTTTTATCACGAAAGGTCGACCATGCATATTTTTTTTACTCAATTGCAGGTATCTCATCAATAGTACTTGCTAAAGGCCAGGATTTACTATCATACACAACCGTACGAATTAATCACACAAAAATCTAACAGAATTCTGTCCTACCTTAAAAATCATTTCAAAATGATGTCGCAGGTGTCACACTGTTATACAAAATATTAATATTTTGTTGTTTTTTTTTCTCCTCATCTTCAAAAAAATCAACTCAAATCGCATAGAAAAATTAATTTTATGAATTATTTTATAAGTTTATAAAATCATAGAGAACTGTCCAAAATTCTGTCACACACATACACTGTTAATCCACACTATCATACTTTCTGAGCAATTTTCGACAGATCGTACGACTGAGTATGATAGTGATTCCTGGCCTTAAAATGTTTTCTAAGGTTTAAAACAAATACTCGTTTATTTCCGAATCAACTGAAACCCAGTTCACGGCAAACAATACTTATAATGACTTCAGAGTTTCATGTATTGCATTGAAAATTCAATAAGTAATAAAATAATTGATATTGTTTTAAACAGAATGAGAGTTATAATAGATATTCACATGTGTGTTAACCTAAAAAACAATTAAGCCCATGGAACAAAGTCGTATATACCACGAATATACATCAACTTTTGTGTTGTATATTCGTGTATGGAAGTTCTTTAAAGCCGATAGAATTTAAAGTTGGAAAACTAACACATTAAAATCAAGAGATGGCATACAATTTGATAATGATTTCGAGCAAATGGCCACTGAAGCTCTCCTTAATGAAGCGCATTCTAGGGACACGAACATTAATGGACGTATGTCACAAATACCACGAACAATGTTGGCCACGAAAAAGAGAGAGGTTTCAAATCCTTGAATTTTTGAGGCCAATTGTGAAATTTTAAAAATTCTATGGTCACAGTTTCCTAATGATTCGTGGCGCCATTTTGTTGAAACCACATCTCATCCATATTTTCGAATCGAAAAAAAATTGATTATGTTGTCGTAACGATCTTCATCAACCATCTGTGTTAACACAAACTTTTTTTTGTAAATTCCTACCATTTCAAAATGTTAAAGTTCAACTTTAACCCAAAAATAACATTCAAATAAATTAATAATTTTGTAAATATGCTGAAAAAAGAAAATATATGCTTGAGAACTATTTATTCATATTTCGAATAAAAAATCAATTTTTTTCTAACATCTTGGTTTAGTTTTTCCTTATTCAACAATATTTGCATTTTATTTTCTTCTTCAATTCTTCTGACGTCTATAAATTCATACTTTTGGTTGTGTTTTTTTTTTTTTTTTTGAGATTTATTTTTTGCTGCATGGTTTTCTATTGTCTTTTTTATCGTTAATATTTTTTGTCTGCTATTTGTGCAGGTCACTGAGCCCATTCAATCGAATACAACGATTATAAAAACTCGCGCATTGTTCACTTTGTATATTATAAAAGTTGCCAGATGCAATAATTTCAGCAGAAATAGTAACTAATTTTAAAAAAGTTGACAAAACACAATTTTTTAATAAAAATTACTCTTTCTCACCTAAAAAAATAAAATACGACCTTATGCGAATCTAAAAATCATTAATTTAGTTATGATTCAATGGTTTGGTTTAATAAAGAAATATTTGTAAAATGTATGATGTTTTTGTAACCTTAACAAATACTAATTTTAAGCAACAATTGCCTGGCAACTCTTCAAATGCGTTTTCTTTTCTTTGCCTTGCATTCATTCGCACAAGATTCTTGTGAAGAATGAACAAATGCTTGGATATCTGCAAATGACAAGTGTGCCGTTTAGCCTTCATTTTTTTACATAAAAATCATATTTTATAAATTTATTTAAACAAAATTTTTATTATTGAATTTAAGCAAATAAATTAATGGCAATTTCTATTTTAACAGTTACAAATTCTCTCAACAATATTAAAAATTTATAGTAAATAAATAAATTTTGATTTTCACTTTGTCAAGAATTGGAAAAACTTTTGTTTATTTACAATGGAAGTTATATTCTTACAACTTTAAGGACAAATTTAGTAGATGCATAAATTTATCACTGACGTACGTACTTAAATGGTAGTGCATTGACAGATATTTTTTATCTCGGACCAGCACTGAGGGGATGCCTTGTGCCAGAAGTAGGAAATTAGGTTATAGGAAGGAGGATTGAGAGAGAAGTTATTGAATGCATTCGATTTCCACTTTCAAACATCAAAAGTGGCAGAAAAAATCTTTAAAGGAAAATGCTTTCACATACGAACTGTTCGGCTGAAAAATGAATTCTGCTTTAATGCATAGTGCGTTTCAATGGCCAATCGACCACATATGGATGAGCTCTTAATAAAGAGCTTATTGTACGCAAAAACTTGCGGATATCGAAAATGAATTCTTTAATCTTATTAGAACACATTCCATTGTAATTTTGATTAAACAGCGGAACACAACTCACATTGCAAGGATATTCGAGAGAGTTGGAGCCTTTTTTCCTCTTCTGTACGCGATAAAGCAATTCCAAAACAGACTTTAAAGCACCGGCCCATACATGAGTCTTTTATTCCATTCTCGGATGGAACTAGATGGTATAAACTGTAAGGAGATCAGATGGATTGACATATCTTCTATACCGTTTCAAAATACAGAGGCATTTGAAAGCTTCTTTTGAGACTTGGAAATTGTGTTTGGTCTATCGAACTTCCTTAATGCTTATACTACCCATGCTTACAAATAAAGCACCACTTTTGGTCGAACGTCTGTGCGTAAGCATACAACGAATCTTACGAGTATTAAAATCGACTCTGTTCGTCCGGTCCTAATAAGATATTGTTATGAGATCCTGATTAAGTGTATGATTCAGATTCAGTCGCCTGGTCTAAACCTCTAACAGGCTTGGCGGTTTGCCGAATGGATATGAATGGCAAATGCTGCTGTCATCTGCAAAAGAGTAAATAATTTTAAAGTCTGACAGAGACGGTTATTTCGAAAAACAAAAACTAGGGTGGACAAAGAACAGAGCCTTGTGGTACTCCTTAATTTATTTTCAACTCGTTTGATGAGAATACATTATAACAACTTGTATCGTGCGATCCCTAAGAAAGCTCGATATAAAATGAGAAAAGTTATCACCGACCCCAAAGGCTCATCATGTCACACTTTATCAAGCACGTGGGAAATATATCATATAATCACTTGTGCCGAAAAAGTGTACGGAGTAACATCATTCTTACAACTGGGCGGTAATTTAAAGGGTTGTTATCCTCTTCTTTCTGGGGATTGGCTACGATTGGTTACTTTAGCTAGCTATCAGCACATTTGAAATTTAAAGGAATGATGCAAAATGCCGAAAAGAGTAGCTAATGGACGTGATAGTGTCGAAGAGCACTGCTTCAAGAGCAGTGCTGGAGTGCCACGGCCCAGAAGACTTTTATATTAAGATCTGCTAAAACCTTTTTGACTGCACGTGCTCGATAGAATATCTGCTTTTCGCCAAGTAGGAATTTCTTGCAATTTGACCAGCTAGAAAGTTAGCTTTATTAGTTGGGTCAGTGAATAGTTAGTCATTCTTTAAGTCGGGACTGATTAAAAGATTTTACCACCCTAAGGGCAGAAAGAATTTTGTCAGGAAGACTTTCTTCGTGCCTCGTCCTTATACAAGACTTAAAAAAATAGTAAATGTGCTGATCACGAATTCCAAGAGAGTTAAAAAAATTGTACCAATATTCCATCCAAAAACAAACGGCTTGCTCCTTTGTTTTTGTTCTTTTTTTTTTGTCTCACTCAAAGAGTCCATCACACGTACACTATTTTGACATCAAGCATTTTGAATGTGTGGAGACCGCTTTATAATTGTGCTTTCTGTAAAAATTATGCTTTTGAAGACTTCAACTGAACTTTGTTATTTGATACACATGATTAATGTTAATCTTCAAGGCTCTTTATAGATATTTTGAGTTGTCTACCTTATCATAGGTACCCTTTTTATTGCTTTAAGTTAGAATGTTGGTAATATTAATGACTAAACATTAGACTGTACTTTTTCCTGATGATTTAGTTGTTTCGTTACTGAATGAACTGGTACAATTATAAAAATCATTCATCTGAAAGAAGTCATTCAGTTATTTTGCTAGGCGCTTTCCGCTTCAGGTTGTTCAATTTTATAAGAAACAAATATATAGTATATTTATCGCTCAAAGTCCTTGCGTCGGTTGTATCAAGTTTCATTTACAACATTATTTTTGTTATCAAGAGATTCTAATAACCATGGTTACTTTTTTATGTGAGTATCACTGAGAGGATGATCCTAACTTACGCATATCAATGTGATTGTAAGCATTATACTTGAATCTTTTCAATCTTTGAAAGTGACAGGAAATACCTCTGCAGGCTATTTATTCCACATTCACACTGTTAACCTAAAAAAGATTTTTTTCTCTGTATTGCGTAGTGTGATTTACTGACAAATCGACCACAAGGGGATGCATTTTTCATGAAGGACGTATTACGGTTACAAAATTACCATGTTGGGGAAAACTTCCTGATTTCATCATTATTGATTTTCAGTGAGTCAATTGAGCTTAATGCACTACTCTCACCAAGCAGCCGCTTCGCTCATGTTGTTTTTCATTTTCGGTTTGATAAGGGTGACATAAATGGCAAAGAGATCAAATAGAGTGAAGTATCTCTTCACCGTTTTTAAAAACCAATATTGAATGCTTCTTTAGCGACCTAAAAAATTTTCTTATTCTACCGAACATCGCATTGAGTTCTTGCCATACGCTGTACGAATGCAAGCAGAAATAAATTTTTCTAACATTAAGTTTAAAACTGTTCACAAGACCAAAAATAATCGATCACTGAAATAAACGATTTTCCACAGGTTTACTTAGCACCGCTACAGTTTGGTATTCTAAGTAACGGCGAAAATTATTGAATTCGTCATTGCATTAAAAATTTTATTTCAGGGAATAAATTTCTATTTTAAAGAATTTTTATAACTGCAATGTTGCTTATTAGGCACAATCAATACTAACTAGGTGGACTCGATGGCGAATTCGCCGGAACACTAAATGTCAAACTCCATAAATAAAAAATATGTAAAATTTTTTGACGCTTAGCGTTTCAGCGAAAATTAATGAGTTCGCCTACGCAACCACCTGGTATTGATTCGCCCTGGTTGCTTATCATTAGTTGTTAGTATTTTTAAATTTTTTTCGCTTCTTGTAGAAATGATATGCTATGTTGGACGTATTAGATGAAGTAAACACGTTTCCTAAAATTTACTATTCACACTTGAGTGTGTAAAAATTTACAACGGTTTTTTTTTTCCTTCCAAATTATTATACATGCAGTTGTAGCATTTTCTCTTAAAAATATTACTTGACTACTTGCCATAATTATTTTAATACACGATTTTAATTTACTCCCTCAAATTTTAAAGCTAAAATCAATTTTAAAAAAAAACATCAACACAAACTCTTCATACATATTTATGCTAAAAAGGGTTTATTTTATCATTACTTCCAGCTAATTTAATTTTCATTTTACATTCAAACTAACTGAATGAATGAATTTCTCTTGTTATACAAAAGAAATGAACAAACTGAATTAAAATTTTGCACTGCTAAGAATTAGAAAATTATTTAAAAAAAGAACAGAAAAAAACATTAAATAAAAAAGGTGATTTTAAAAAAATTTCAAACAAAAGGCTATTGAATCCAATGCGTTTGGTTGTGCAGAGCAATTCTTTTTTGGCATTCAAATGATATTTCCGGCTACCACAAACAAATCCTTAGAAATAAAAAAAGATGAATAGGTTTAAAAAAAATATATTATCAGAAGGTTTTATGCTTCAAGAAAATTTTAGGTTAAAAAGAGTTGTTCAAATGACCACAAGAAATTTTTATATTTATTTTAAATCACAACTGGGTGTCAATAAAAAATGAAATATTATTTTATTTAAATTAAATAAATTTAAACAATTTATTGTTATCAAAAACATTGTTAAATATTAAAATATAAAACTCAAATAATAAAATTAATTTTTTTAAATAACTATTCTTTTTTTAAAAAAAATTAAAAGAATTAAAAATAAAAACTGTACTGCACTGAACTGAACTGAACTGAAGCCCAACTTTAAATGACATTTTTTATACTAAAACAGTTTATCTTATTATTAAATTCATAAATAAATATTTCAATCTATTATTGTAATCTTCAAATTTGTTTTCAAAAGTTTCATTTGCAAATGCTTTTCTTTTCCTTTTTACTTACTTTAGAAAAAAGTGGCTGACGACAATAATGATGATAATGATTTCAATTGAATTGTAACTTATCCAAGTTATTAATTTATCTGTACTTGTATTTGAACATTTTTCAAACTCAATAAATTTTTTTCCAAACTCTCTCAGTCTCCTTCGATTCTTTGCCATATTGTCAATGCAGCAGATTTTGTTCATTTATTATTATGAGTCAATACTTTTTTCTTGTTTGCTATTGTTTGCCGTTTTTTTTTTTCATTTAGAGCATATTAAATTTAAAAAAGAAAAAATAAATCTTTAGTTGATCGGTTACTAACATGAATTTGTTACCGTGCATTTGTCATGTCATAAGTTGGAAATAAAAAAAATTGAAATGAAATATATGAAGAATCTATGAAAATCTAGGTTGAGGCAAATGCTAGGATTTGCTGGTTTTTTTTCTTATATAACAAGAGTAGGTTTATTACGTTACGATTGTGATAAACGTATGAGTGAATGAATAAAAATTGCATAAATGTGAATTGCTGCTGGTACAGTAGTTGTTAAAAAAATTAATACATAAACTATTACCTTGATTTTAAAAACAAAACTTTAAAGATAAAATTAAAAAAAAAATTTAGCTTAACACGGCAAATTTTATTAAACTTGAGCGATAAAAAGTGTTAAAGCAATTAATCAAATTTTTTTAATTCACAATTATCTTTAAAATATTCATATAACCAACCAGTTAAAATTTGATATTTTCTTAAACAGATTAAAGGCACATAAATTTATTAAAATCCTGCAATATCTTGAAATAAATTATTTGAGAAGAATGGTAGGACAGAATTTTTTTTATATACTTTCCATCCAATCAAAGGTTTTATTGGTTTTCATATTTTAATTTAATTAAATTTTTAAGTGTCTCAATTAAACATTTAATTGTATCAATTAATATTTAATCAAAAAAGATTAAAATAAATTTTGAATAAGAAAAATAACTGAATTAAAATTGAACCAGATATCAATCTGAAAACGAAAAAACTTCAACACTTGTAAAAGATTTTATAATTTAAAACTTTAAAATTAGACAATAATTTAAATGTTATTGATTTTATGAATTAAAATTTATTTTTGGCTTGAGTGCATTTCTCGAATTTCTAAAAACCTTTTTTCCAAAAAAAAATTAATAAAAATAATAATTTAATAAAAATTTAAATATTTTTGATTTTGGTTTTAGCACGTTTCATTAAATTTGAATGGTTCAATAATAAGTTTCTATTACAGTTACTAATGACTGAACTTTATGTTAAAAAAAAACTATAATTTCTTCTTCTTTATATTGCTGTAAAGAACATGTTATGGTTCTTGTAATAATACCACAACCATATTATATCTTTGCTTCATTTTAAAAATTATTTTTTAAGCCCGATTAAACATTTTAAAAGATATCTTAAAGAGGAATTAAACAAAAAAATAAAAAATTTTAATTAAATAATAAAAAATTTTATTTTATTTGTTTTTAATACGAAATTAAAAATTTTAATCAACTAAAGTTTTTATTAAAAGAATCAATAAATTAAGAAAAATATTTGGAAATTATTTGGGATTTATGGCCACAGCGGCTGTTCTTATTGAAGCGCATTATTAATAGCCAGGTTCGAGCAACTTTGTTCGCTGTTTCTCGCGAATAACAAAAAAATTTTAGCCCCCAAGTCATCAATCGTTGCTGCTTTATCAGCATAATTAGGAGATGTGTCAAATCACACAATTTTTGAGGGCAATTGAAAGGTCCATTTCTCAAAATCAACTTAACAACAAATTATGATTTTAATAATTCGCCATATGCACTTTATGTCATCTTGTAATTATTATATGGCCGTCTGGATCAATATCATCCATATTTTTAAAAAAACCAAAATTGATCATAATACGGTTAAAATCTATGGACCTCCAGCTTGATTTTTAAAGAAATAAAGACAAATAATGCCACCAGCGTGTTAACCGCAGGAAATGGTACATTTACCTCCATTTACTTTAGTCTGTTGTGGGTTAGTTTCACTCTTTGAGCGACAATTTTTTTATTTACAAAATCGTGCAGTAAACAAATAAACTCAATTTGGCAATAAGACATCAGATCAATTTTCAATTGCTCTAGAGCCCAGTCGGCGACAGAACGACGCATATAATAAATTCGCGGCTTTAATTCATACTCTAGATGTAGTTTCTACATGGCTTAGGGCAAAATTTTTGCCGAGAATTTCATCTTTATTCCTGTGACTGCCTGCGAATCGATAAATGTGGATCTTCTTACACACTTTCATTTACGGCGGCGTTGTTCTCTATAAAACGAACAGTCCGTCAATGTGTTGCTGTTATGAAATCTAGTCACAAATCAAAAGATGGCTTTCTAGATAGACGATTAAATAGGCTATAAAAATCTCGATGCATTTAATTTGTGTTTCTTTTAGAACCAAACAATTGTAAAGAAATTTTTCGTGAATATTGTTTTTACTTTATTTGTAGTTTATTTTTAATTTACACATAATTATGTCTTCATATTTTATAATCCACTGTTCCGCATAACCAAAAGAAAATAGAACCATAAATACATAATATTTATTAACACCATTTTGGTAGGATATTAAATATCAATAATATTTACTGCAATGCAAATAGCTCATCAAAATCTCAAATGAACAATAAAACTATAAAATGTGCAAAATAAAAATGAAACAAAATAAAAAAAACAGAATATAAATACAACAGCTAAATAAAAACAAGATTTGAAAAAAAATATTAATAAAATAGAATGAAAAATAAAATTGAAATCAAATCAAATCTGGAGCACAATATTAAAATACACTTTACACAATATTGAAACATTCGAGAACTGCCACATTGAGCTGAGCATTATTAAATAACTATCGAAACAAAAAGATATATGAATCAAAGGGAAAACAGCTAAATATCTAGAATATTAAATCATTTCGAATGAGTAACAATCGACAACAATAAAGAAGAAATACAGCACATTGGAGGATTTGTAGAAAACAAAAAATTTAAATAAATAAATGAATAAATAGTAAAGCCTAATACAGTGGCTATAAAAAAGGCTTAAAAATGAAATTCGCTATAAAAAAATCCAACAAAAAATCAATAAATCAGTTTATGAATTATTGAACAATTAAATGAACAAATACTAAAAACTGTTAAAAAAAAATAATACCCCCGCCGTAATAATAAATAAAAAAGGCTTAAATACAACAACTGCAAAAACAGCAGCTAACAACGTTAATAAAAAAATTTTTTTAATTTTATGACAACAAAATATTTATTATGTTTTTTCTAAAGTTACATATTTCCTGTTTCCTACCTCCTCCTTCCTATAAACACACACACACACATGCTTTCCAACTTACACTATTTTTTGTGTTTGAATATTTTTTGCCAGCAATTTCACTAATTTTATAACAAATGCATTTTTAAGCATTTTAATTAGAATCAATTAATTTTTATTAATGTTTTTAGAATCATTATGGGAAAAAAACACACAGCTATAAAATGTTGTTACAGCGAGCAGATGGTGCCTTTCGTACATAAAATGGAGTTTGAACTTATTTCCACGCTATTATTGCCTTAATGGAATTACAGGCAAAGATTTTTGGTGCAACAGTTTACGTTTAATAATTTTTGAATTAAATTAAATTTATTGGTTTTAAGTAAAGAAAAAATTTATTAGCTCAGTTTTGTTTTTATATAAAAACACACTTAAATTAAAAAAATTATTTTAAATGCCAATAAAAACATGGTTGAGGTAACCATAAAACAAAAAAAAGCGTATAATATGGGTAGTGTCCAATTATATATTATTATTGGAGCAACAACATGCAAAGAATGATAATAACAACTCCACTCATCCTTGACAAAACATTACTTCGTCAAATATTTGACTTAGTTACTGCGCTAGAAAATCCAGGCGGCACTTCATAACAATAGATAAATTTCCTACCAGTTTAGCTAAAACTGCTTCTATTGCTTTCAATAGATTAAATATCTTCAGCAGCCTTGTTCATTAAAAATCAAATCAATCGTGCTTCTCTTAGAAATGTATTTTAAACGACTTTTTTGTTGCATTTTTATGTTTGTGCCTGCAGAACTCACTCATTTCTAAGCCGATTTTAAAAATGCAGTCAATGTTATTGATATTTAATATCCTACCAAAATGGTGTTAATAAATATTATGTATTTATGGTTCTATTTTCTTTTAGTTATGAAGAACAGTGGTTTGTAAATTATGAAGACATAATTATGTGTAAATGACAAATAAAGTAAAAACAATATTCACGAAAACTTTCTTTACAGTTTTATGGTTCGAAGGAAGCACAAATTAAATGCATCGTGATTTTTATAGCCACATAATCGTCCATCTAGGAAGCCATTTTTCGGACGTTGACTAGATTTCATAACAGCAACACATTGAAGGAATGTTCGTTTTACAGAGAACAACGCTGCCGTAAATGAAAGTGTGTAAGAAGATCTAAATATATCGATTCGCAGGCAAGCAGTCACGTGATGAGGGTACGGCCGTCATTTTCTGCAAAGATTTTTGTCCTAAGCCCTTATAGAAAATACATCTAGAGTATGAATTAAAGCTGCAGAACTATTACATGATTCGTTCTGTCTTCGATTGAGCTCTAGGGCAATTTGAAACCGATCATGTTTAATCGCCGAAATGGTTACAGCGATGAGGGTTATTGTTAGGTGAACGATGTTTGTGCCTGCAGAACTCACTCATTTCTTAGCCGAGTTACAAATGTTTTTCTTTATTGGAATGGTGATAATTACAGATTAGTCCCGTTTTAAAAAAATTCATAATAATAAAAATTAAAGGGAGTCCCAATACAATATACATACTTTTTACGTGTAGTGTGAACCATAAAGGAAAAAACTGCGTATTACTTCAGCTCCCAATGCCACAAAAATAAATATTAAAATTAAAGGGAGTCCCCATAGGTAGCATAAATTGACTTATATGGATTAATATTTCGACAAATGCTTGAAAATTGGACAGAATGTTGATTACTTTTGTCGTTATATTATTAAGTACATTAAAAATTACAAATTAAAGGGTTCCCTAATATTTCATTTAATTTAATATTTATGGCCCTACTTGTGCTCGTTTGCCCCCAAATAGTTCATTTAATTTGATGTATGTGGTCAATGTCTTGAAACGTTATAAAAAGACAGCTGAAATTTACAAAGAAACTGAATTGCTCAATCTGATATAACAAGTATAAAATGTGGTTTGGGAAATAAAAGGGTATCCCAATAGTGATTGAAAATTGATGTATATGGCCAAACTTTTGTTGGATTTAAAAATTAAAGGCAGATAAGCTAAAACTTATTTTGAAGTGTTTTTTTTTTGCGAGAATTATTATTTAAAAAATTTGGTAAAAAATGAATTCTTATATTTATAAATCAGCTACGAGTTTCGTGTTTCGCAAGAAGATTGTGAACTTAACTATTTTTAAGTCGATAAAAATAAATTCTCCAAGTTCTTTTCTGTTCTATGTACAGGTCACCCTTTAATTTTTCATTTTATCTTTTTACCTTTTTAGAGCGGACTGAGAAAAATATACTGGGTAAATTTAAAATAAGCGGCTGTAAAAATAATGTCACTATCAGGACACCTTTTTAATTTTAATTTTTGCTTTTTATCGACATATCAGTACTCATCCTGTGTAAGTTTTTAGTTTTAACCCTTTAGGGTTATAAAAAAATAAGGCCACATATGTAAAAAGAGCATAAATATCGGGATATTCTTTATTTTTTTATTTTTATTTATTCTTATAACAGACATAGCAGTGCATCCTTTATACAAATTTTAAAACTACTTGAACAATTTTAAAAATATGAAAATATTTGTCTAATTCCCAGCCTTTTGAAAACACCCTTTAACTTCTATATTTATTTTATTTCAATTATATTTATAGCGGACATATTCGTAACTTTTTTATGAAAATCAAATCAATATTGGAACATCCTTTTATTTAAAGTTTTATTTTTTACTTACTGCTATAATTTAGACGTGTCTGTCTATACCGTTTAAAAAATAACAATATATTTGTGAATAGTATGTCACTTTTGGAAACCCCTTTAATTTGCTATTATAGCAGCTTTTGGAACATTGCACGAGTGCACCTATTATGGTTCCAGGGTAAGAGGGCCGTGTTTTTAGAGTACGGTTTTTCATGTTATGTACGGAACCCTAAAAAGAGAGAGAAATTTTCATGTAAAGTATTGGGAGAAAAGAAATGAAAACAAGAGTGTTGTCAGTGTGGCGATAAGAAATTCTTTTTGGTGATAAAAATTTTAGATTGCCGAGATACCTGGTGACATATAAAATACTTGGTGATATTTTGGTCTTTTTTTTATGATTTTATGATGGCATTACAATTAAAAAAAATAAATAATATTATAACTTTATTTTATATGTTTAAGGTCGACTTAAAATGTAGGTATATCAGCGAACTGACTAAGTCCACTTTGACTTCTATATTTTTAATCTGGCTTGTTTATACATAAATACTGATGTTTGAATTAAATATCAAGTGACAAAGGCGCTAAGCAAAAAAGATTGTAAGATGAAGTTAAAGTACCATTTTTTTAAACGAAGTTTGCAATAGAAAGTATAGAGTTTAAATATAGAATTATAAATGAAACAAATAATTTCAATATTGATTACCAGTTTTACTTTATGGATGAAGGAATTATGCATTAAAAACCTTATACCCCACTTCTTACATTTGCAAAAAAAAATTATACTGAATTGAACTAAACTGTTTTAATTGTAACTGATACGTTTATTTTACAAGAAAGTTTTTTTCTATCTTTTTTTGAAGTGTCAATTTTGAATTTTCAACTGCTGTAACTTTGTATTTCAAAGTAATCTCTATTCAGTCCAAGAAGCTTTAAAAATATGTGCAGACCTTAATGATGCACTTTGTATTTATGGAACTTAGTGAGGCAAACTTCCTTTTATTATCTTGATATTAAGTAACAAAAAGCCTATACAAGTACTGGCCCAAAGTATGCGATTACCAGGATGCTGCTTGTACCTACCACTTTAAGGAGTTATCGATGTCCGTTTTTAATATGTTAACTGTTCCCACAAGCAATGCTTGTGTCAAAAGCACTTTTTCTAGTCGTTATATTATTTATGAATGTTAATAACATATGAACAATACAACACATTCATTCCTTCTTTATTTACAACAATTACTTGAATGCAATTAATTAATTAACCTTACTTTTTTCGAACTAAGTTTTTTATAAAGTTTATTAAGTTTTGTATTTTTATAATACTTTTTTCTGTATTATGTTTCCAAAATGTTATGTTGGTATGGTTTCTTTTACAAATGAATTTCATTTTGTATTTTTTAAATTAAAATTTTTTTAAGATTTAAGAAAAGCCATTTGGCGATTAAAAAAAACTGGCAACACTGGACAACAACAATCATATAAAAAGTTTGTCTATCTTACAAATGTTGCAAAATTATAATTTTAAATGTGTTTAGGGAGTATGATAATCTTCGTTGCGAATATAAAATTGAAGAGTAACGCTACGTACCGCAGTTGAAGCTAAACATAGTCTTAAAGAGTTATTAAATTTAAATCTTCGTTTAAAATATAATGGACCATCTCCTTTAAAAGAATTAAATTTCTAATATTTAAAAAAACTCTGAAAGTCACATCATAAAACTGATATTTTGTAAGATATAAATTACAGTTCTTTCAAGACAATGCTCCACTGTATATTTCCATTCAATAGAGAAAAGTAGGCGCATACACACTAAGAATCTGCAGGTTAAATAAAAGTGAATGATCCTGCAGAAAAAAGTGAAAGCTGAAAGTAAAAATTATGAAATCAGTTGCGTGCAAACTCATATATGAATGATCAACGTAAAAGGAGACTCTTAAAATTTTTTTCTTCTTTTTTCATAAATTACCTAGTTAGTTCTATTTAAATGTTTTTATAACCAAATTAATTTTTAAATAAAAAATTACCTAAAATGTTTATTACCTTCAGTCTTCTTTATTTTTTTACTTTTATCTTCGCTGTACAAATTTTTTTTTTTTTGCTTTTGTTTACGGCACTCATTTCATTTTTCCATCTTAATTCTTTTTTTTACTTTACATACATTTTTAATTATTAAATAGAATATTGCAATTATTTAAAAACTATTAGTTTGAAAAGTAAAATTTTATTTCATTTGAGCAGATGTTTGCAAAAGGTTTTTATTAGAAGTTCTTTAGAATTTTTTACTAATTGTTTTTCTTAAGATTTTTTTTTTTTTGTTTTACTTTTTAAAATGCTCTGTAACGAAAAGAGCAATTTGTCTTTAATGAAAAACTCATCTAAAACTATTCATGCTGCTAAAACGTTGCTTAAAAAATATGTCATTTAATTTTAAAAAGATATTAAACTAAAATGCAATTGAGTTATATATTTTTTATAGTTTTCTTGTTCTCTATTTTAGCCACAATTTTTCAAAATGATTTTTGAAACCAAACATAATTACAAGCATATGGTGTAAGACGAAGCAGATTTTAAAAACAAAATTAAGAAGACAAAGGGGCCTTTTAACAATTGTTAAAATGTTATTGGAATAATAAAAAATAATCAAAGAAAAATTAATTGGTTTTATAGCAAATTTTTTATATTAATTACACTACGACTTTAATAAATAAATAACTCATTAATTCTTCTTCATGCCTTGAAATTTAGAAATTCTTAAAGTGCCTAAATGATCTACAAGTAATTTTCAAGTAAAATTTAAATATTGTTTTACACATGTAAAATTTTTTTGGGAAAAATTCCTCAAAATTTTAAGCAAATAAATTATTGTTAAAATAACAAAAGGGGTGTTAAATTATTTATTACTTAGTTTTTAAAGAACTCAGTATGAAAAAAGAAAATTTTTAATTTATTCTATTTGAAATTCAGGAATAATTTAAGCCTTAACAAGTAAGAATGCTATATTCGCATGTGTCGAATCATTTGTACTCTTACTAAATTTATTATAGGGAAGTAATTCCAACAAAAAACAAAAACAAACATTGTCACCTCAATTTTAAAATAATAAAAAAAATTCATAAAAATATCATCGGCTCTTAATGGGTTATGCATTTAAAAAAAAAAAAACTTTAGTATTTCCTGAAAGCTCTCTTTAAAAGCTTTCAAATGATGACCATATCGATATCTTAAAAAAATATGGCGCATAATCGTACTTTTAAATGAAAAGTTTAGAGGTCCATCACTCGCAAAATACGCACGAGCACCAATTTCTTCACTTAACATTTTTTCTTATTTTTTAATTCTCTATCGCTCTACATATTTGCGTTTTTGATTGGAGTTACTTCATTATTCTAAATGATATGGGAAAGTACGAGGCAGGCGTGATGATTTGCCGGTGCCTCGAAGAACGTGGACTGATCTTGCTGATTTTCAATAGCAAACCTTTCGAAACTATGCCTGATCGATTGGCGTGTTTATATTTTTTCCGACTCTTTTAGTGCCTTGGTAAAGTTGATTTTGACTCGACTTCGCTATGCATAGCGACTTAGAATACTTCATGGGGTCGGAAATGGATATTGTAAAACTTACAAACGCAATAACAAACTTAGATATACCTTATTTTTCAATTGCGCCGAAGGGCTTAAAAAAACGACATAAAAAGAATATTTGCGTAATTTTTGTGGCTTCTAGCTTCCCTCATTACCTTTTACATCTTTAAATTTCCTTAAATACTTCCCTGCAACTTTCAAAATTTTGGGCTTCATTTATGGCAAAAATTATAAACCACACACAACCATTCCATTCAAAAATTCTTCACACACACACATACATCCAAAATGTTGAAAGGATGCTAAATTTAACCAAAAAAAACTTGTATGCATGTGCTAATAGAAATGTACGAGTTTGTATTTGTGTTGAGTCAAATTAAAAAACTTGTGTACTTAAAAGATGCACGTGCAGTTTCAAACATAAATTACTAACATGCTGTACAAAATGTTGAAGGAGTGTCAACTCCTACTTGTATCGACCTCCAGTGGCACAAAATTATTTACATAGATTCATTAAATTGCAACACGTTCGACACATACCCTCACAATCATTACAACTCGTAGCTTTACGAAAACACTAATTCCCACACTTAAATTTTAAGTTGACTTTTAGTTACGAAAATAGGCTTAAAAGTGATTTTAAAATAAATTTAAATTATACTCAATACAATACCTTTAATTATTATTTTAGCTCTAAGAAAGTAAATTAAATACGAAGAGAATTAAAACTTTTTCTTAATTAACTAATGATAACAAGTGTTTGAATTTAGCAAAGGGCTGATCAGATTACCTTTTCGACAATGAATTAATATTTGCCCTTTAGTTCATTCGTTTTCAATTCATAATACGATATTAAGGATTTCTAAGTCAAGTAAAAAAATTCACAAAAATCCTAGAAAATAAAAGAAAAGGGTTTTAAGGTTAAACAACGCAGATTTATTTGAAAGAAAGTTAGTAGAAGTTATATTACAATTATAAGAACTACAAACATTTTATTTTTTAAGGCTTATTAGGAGAGCCCATGCTCTTACCAAATTTATCCTACACAAAGTTGCTTTTCAGTCATTGATTTTTTAATACATGATACATGTATTCATTTTTAAAAATGGTTATAGCCCTTTTTCAAAATAATTCTCCTACTACGCTACTGTTCAGTCTTTCTATAACTAAAAAAAATCTTAAAAATAAATCATGATCGATAAAATAAAAGAATTATCTCTAATTTTTTATAGACCAGTTAAGAAGTCGTAAATTTTTTGCTGTTCAGTATTTCGTGCAAAATGCTGTTCAATTCAAATTTTACGTTGATTATACTCTGTTCATTATTCAAGGAGTCAAAAAATATTACTAGCAAAACTATTTTAAAATTGCGCCTATCTCGCTTGGAATTTTTACCATCAGAAAAATTCTTTATTATTTTTTTTTATAAAAAATTGTGCGAAACAAATAAGAAAATATTGTGGCTAAAACTGATCACAACTGCTAAATGTTTTTACTAATGTTTCATGTTTACATTTCACGTGTAATTGTTATCAACAACAAAAATGTTGCTCACTTAAGGACAATTGCCATGACAACGTAGTAGTGTTTTCATTACCATCAAACCGTCAAATATTTTAAGCAAAAAAAGAAATGTTGCTTAATAATTTTTGCAAACTTAAACAAAGTATTAATTTAAGTAAAAATTAAAGTTTATTTTGTAGGTCCTTACGACATTTTCAACATTTTGTCAAGGCAAGTAAAAAATACATATTTCTTCTAAATCGTAGTAGGGGCACCAGTGGCTGGTTGCCCAAATTTTCAAGCGAATTAGGTAATGTTGCTTAATAATTTTCGCAAATTTGAACAGAGCACTAAATTTAAGTAAAAATTAATTTTAATTTTAAAGAAAG
The DNA here is from genome assembly GCA_937654795.1 of Cistogaster globosa. NCBI lineage: Eukaryota > Metazoa > Arthropoda > Insecta > Diptera > Tachinidae > Cistogaster > Cistogaster globosa. The sequence continues at coordinate 106,359,451 of OW569406.1, read as the reverse complement.
TTATAAAATGTTTCAGCAACATTTGCTAGCAACATTTGTCAATCTTCTAAGTAATATAAATTGCATTTATTTTTACCAACAGCAAAGTAAGTTGCATACTTAAAGGAAGTAAAAACGACAATTATCTTTTAACTCGTAGAAGTGGCAACACTGGCTTTTCGCTAAACTTTTCAAGCGAATTAGGTAGTGTTGCTTAACAATTTTAATAAATTTGAAGAGAATACTAATCTTAAGTACAAACTAATGTTAATTTTTTAGGACGTCATGAAATGTTTCAGCAACATTTTTCTGCAACATTTTATCAACCTTCTTAGTAATATGAGTTGCATATATTTTTCTCAACAACAAACAATGTTGCATACTTAAAAAAAGTAAAAACGATCATTTTATTTTAAATCGTAGTATCGAAAAAAGTAATGGTACTTAACAATTTTCGCAATTTTAAACTGGATTTTATTAAAATATTTTGAAAATTTGTGAAAGCCTTTCAAACAGGATATTTATAACGCTCCAGTTGCCAGTAGATGTCAATAATCACTTCAGTCATTTTCGGCGTTGTCCAGAATATGAAACTTTACAAATATAATAAAATTTAAAGAGTTCTTATATATAAAGTTTACCATTCTGGTCATCCACGAAAATAAATGAATTCGCTCTTTCTAGCACCTGACAACTAATTCGCCTTGATTATACGTTAAAGAATTACAGGGTTTTAATGTAAATGCATGTGTATGCACTTTCAAATGCCTTTAAATGAGTCTATACACAGTAGATGTTAATGTAATTTTTGAGGAAAATTGTTGGGTTTTTCAAATTCCAAAACAACAACAACGAAAAAATCACATTTTGCAATATGAAGAATGAATGGACTTTTGAATTTTATTACATGACTTGAATTTCAAAAAACCTCACTACAAAAGACATAATTTTTCTTCTTGCTATTACTGTTATCTTTGTTGTTGCTATTCATTTAGCAAAAGCAACAATAAAACTATTTGCTGGTACTTTTAGTACATGAACAAATGTTTATGCAAATATATTGCACAAACATATTTTTTGAGTCATATTTTGCTCGATATTGAAATTTAAAGGGGGTTGTCCTATAACATGTTTTAAGGGTGGGGGCGCCTGTAACTATTGTCATTTGTTGCACATGTGTGCCTAAAAGTTTGGTTACTTTGTTATTATTTTAATGCAAGTATAAAGGACAAAACACACAATAGCGTGCTTTAAGGAACTTCTGGGTAAAACAAAAAAATATGCAAAAAATGAAACGAGAAATCTATAAAATGGATAAAGTTTGTAATATAAAAATCTCTTGTCTTACAGCAGCTCATCATTATAATCTTTTTGTTTTACATTCAACTACCAAAAAAATGTCTCTTGCAGAAAAACTTCTTTATTATTTTAATGAACCTGCCTTTTTTAAGCAAAAATTTAGTACGTTTGAAGGGAAATTCAATTGAAAGGTTTTTTATTGAATGCAGCAAAAATTTTTTAAATAATTTCGAAAGTAGACGACTACAAAACAATTGATGAAAGTTATTTTAAAACAAAAATAAAACAACAAAGAAATAGTAAGATATTTAGTCCTGTTCGGAAGGAATGTACTTGGTCACTCTTTCTTTAGTACCCTTCTTTATTTGGTTCCCTTTTATAGTACCCTTCTTTAGTACCCTTTTCTAACTTATTCGCGATTAGTGAAAGTTCGCCATATCAGTCATTCTACAAAATACAGCAAAAGCTGCCAGAACAGCTGCATAATTAAATAATGTTAAATATTTTAATTTATTATTTGTTTTTATTAAAAATTTCCGCTGCCTTGTGCAGCGTATCATGTGATTGGGCTCCTCAAACAATAAAATTTTTGCTTGTTTTTGAAAACAATAATTTAAGGAAAACTTTATTTAAAGTTATAAAATAACTACGTGTTTTTTGTTTTTATATATAAATTGTGATGTAAAAGAGAAAAAATTAGTTTCAAGTTTCAACAGAAATATTGTTACCAGTAGGAAGGAATTTTTTTTAATTTATAGTTTTTTGTTAAAAAAAAATTTGATGAAAATAATTTTAATACTTAAAATTTGTATGCCTTGTTAATTAGTTTAAAACTTTTTGAGTAAAGAAGAAATTTTTTTATTTATTTATATTTATTCTACACTTGATTGAAAATTTATACAAAGCAAAAATTTTGTAATCGCTTGTATTTCTTAAACTCGATACAACTATTGAATGATTAACTGTTAAATAAGATGTCGTAGTATGCTCACTTTTTGACATTTTTGATTGCTTTACTTTTGGAAATCATCATGAAAAAATAAACGCTACGAAATTTTACCCATATTTGCTTTGACAATCCGTCATCAACTCAATTTATTGCCAGTTCAGTTCAGTTATGAAGATTATTTTTGACCAAATAGATTTGATAATAACCATATGAAATGAAACCAACCTACAGGCTTAATTGCATCCATAAAAACTCACTCCTTGGTGTGGTTTACATGTTGGTGGCATCATTAAATCTAATAACTTCAAAAAGTAAAGCCAGAATTAGCGTAACGAAAGATTGTTGACGTTCACTGAGGCAAGGTGGAGTCTCAACAGGATGGCTTTGAAATTTAATTTTGGCGATAAATTGATTTCGACAAATTGTCATGTGACAAATCTGGTGTGTGGCCACGTGTGTTAAGATTTTCATTGAATTTTGTAAACAGGATATCATATGAGAATTGTTGTGATTGTCAAGAAATCTAACGTAACATTATATTTTGCTTTCACACTATCACACTTCAAATAAAATGAATATTACCAAGCAGGTACGAAATTTAAGCAACGGCGGTGCGAAAGTGCCGCCTCATGACAATTTTTGGCCGTTCAGCTACTTGGTAAATAAAAATACAAAACAAAAAAAGTTATAAAAAATTGCAGCTATTTTTACTATGTCCATATGTAAGCGTACTTGTTGGGGCAATTTTAAGCAGAAAAAATAGGGTTGACGACGGCCCGCTATCGTGTGCGATGCAGTTGGCATGTTTCTTTGCTCAACAGCTGCTTTTGTTATTTTTTTTTTTTTTCTTTTACATCATGACACTTTCTCATAGGATTTTAATGTTTGACATGTCTTAACACTCAGTATTTTAGGAGCTTAAACCAGCATCAATTGACGACTCGGATGCAAATATTGTTCATGATATTCGTGACATACGGACAGAATTTTTCGAAAAGGCTGCCCTACGTTGAACGTCCACAATGCGCTTGCTCAAGAATAACGCGGATCCTTGTCCCGAAAATTATTTTCAAATAAGAATGCCTTTTTTCGAAAAAAAATTTAAGTTATTCATATTTTTTTTTAAATTTTAAGTACATTGGGGCTGAAAAAGACACGGTATAAAAAAAATTTGGTTTTGTTGACATCAGGTGGCTCAATTTATGATGCATTGTTAACGATATTAGAAAATTGTATTCCAAACGAAAGTTGAAATATTCGCCAATAGTTTTAATCATATACTGAATGGCTTGTTAATATAACAAAATAGTTTTCCACTTATTTTTAAATTAATAATTTTAGACAAACATAATATTTTTTTAAAAAGCACAAGAAAAAGTTTAATTTAAATTATGATGACTTATTCATGGCTTATATACTGCTCAAGACGTTTTTAAAATAAATGACAAATTCTAAGTATTTGTTTCTAACAAAACTTCACATAATTAGTGATAAATAGGCTTTTACTGTGAACCTTTCAGACCTTACAGGAGTGGCATAGTTGAGTCCAAGCATGCAACTTAGGATAAGTCGTCTATCATTTGCCATTAAAATTTTAAATCTCTCAAGGCCTGTTTACTTCTTTCAGAGTATTTGACCTAATTAAGAAAAGGTTATTCGAATTTTGAAACCTTAAATAAATAATTCAGTCCAAGATTTTTTCAAGATTTTTAAACTTAAAATAAAATTGATGTATTTGTTTGTAGTTTTGTTCAAAAAAACTTCCTCTAAGTTAATATCTTCTTAATAATTTTGAATAGTTTTTTCTCAAAAGTATTTGGCTACAAACCAATTTAGGAATTTTTAAGAGAAAAAAAAACTTATTTTGTCGTTTTGCATTTGGAAGATCTATTTTTTATGTTTAAAAATTTTCGTACAACCAAATTTTTAAAAAGTTTATTCCATCGCAACTCAAAATATCTTAACATAAAAACAATTTGCTTTAAATAAATAGCACCGTACAGCGATTATAATATAAAAATTTTGTTAAGAATTAAGGTGGTTATATGAAGATACCACTGGAACATATCACTTGAAGATCTGGCCAATCACACACAATCACAAAATTTTTTAAACAAAGAGGAAAACTCATGTCTTAAATTAAAAACACCATAGGAAAAATATTATGAGGGCGGGTTAATTTTTTTCTAGGAGTAGATTAGTGCTTTCCAGGCAGGCCTTTCTTTTCCAACATTATTATTCGGCAGAATTGTTGTTCATTCTACTTTGCATAACAACGAGCAATGCGCATTTACATAGAAAGAACTTTTGACAGCAATTAACTCTGTAGTCGAAGTGGTAAACACGTTGGCTACAAACCTGGTTGACCAGGGTTCAACCCCTGCGGCAACAAAAAATAAAAAGTGTTTTTTTCTGTTTAATGGTATAATAAATACATATTCAGAATTAACATTAAACATGCAACCTCCTTCGTCGGTACTTCTTAATAGCATATTCGCCGGGCGAAGTAATATAACTTAGAAAATGGCTATATCTATCTTTCTCTTTTCACCACCAGTCTTATCTCTCATCTATCCCTTTCCTAAAGAATGTAGCACAGTTACGAAAATAACTAAATAGGCATTATTGCCTGAAATGCTACTTCTCTTAAAAAAAAAATATAACAAAAAAAGGAGTATTATTTAGGGGACCCTTTTGGAAAAATATATAAAATAAAAACATTTAGTTCAAAAACAACATTTAGTTCATAACCCAGAGACCCGAATAACGCTTTAAAAATAATTTTAATCCCCTCGGGTGGTGATCAATAAAATATTTGTCGATAATAATTTGACCCTTTAAAAAAAATAAATTAAAACGTGCTCCTACATAAAAACTAACTTTTGTTGTTAAATTGACCTTTATAATTATTGAATTTATTTGTAAATTAAAATTTTAAAATTTAAAATTTTTAATAACAAGAAAACTCTAAAACATCCAAAAAAATTATAGAGATTTGAAATCATCATTTACCAAAGTTTCAAACACCGAGTCCCCATTGGCATCCTAAATATCAAATTTAAATTCTAATCAAAAAAATTTAATTTAAAATAGATTTTTAAGTTTGTATTATAAAACTTCAATGTTTTCATTAATTCGTTGAAGATTCTTACACTTTCAATGACTTTCTAAATATGTAAATAAATATTGAAAATTTAACAAATCAACATGAAAATAATTATTGGAAATATAGTAAAATGTTTTAATATTTAAATATTTATTTTAACAATTAAATTCGTAAGGACATACGAAGGCACTTGTTTTTATAAGAAAAACAAAAAATAAAAGCATAAATTTAGACTGAAAATACTCGCATGTATGCAAGTATTTAGATAAACAATTGTAAAGCAGATTTTACAGAAGTTTAAAATAATTACTACTTTTTTTGCATTAAGAATATTTTTAAAATACGAACAAATTTTTACTTTTTCAAATTAAATAATTGTCTTTTTTCTTAATCAGGATTCGACCGTGAATATTATAAATGAATTAAAATTTATGAATTAATTTCTAGAAATTAAAATAAAAATTCTTTTTTTTTATAAAGAGAAGTAGCACTTCAAGCATTATTACCTTTTAAGTTATTTTGGTAACCGTGCTACATTCTTTAAGTAAAGGGATAGATGAGAGATAAGACAGGTGGTGAAGGAGAGAGATAGAAAGTAAGTTATCTTAAGACGAAAAAAGTAAATTTTACTTTAATAATTTACTTTAGTAGTCTTTACTAACAACTGCAGCTAATGGAAGCCTTCAAACAGCTCACAGAAGATTGTATTGCAAAATTTCATGACACAACCAAATTTGCACAAAATATATTTAATTTATTTTTCACTCTATAACATTTTTTTAACGTTCACTCTATTAAATTAAAAAAAAAAAGACCTGTACAAAACTCTGCATTTGGGGTCGCTTCATATTTTTGGTTGAAAACAAGTATCGAAATGACCAAAATAAAAATTATTGCCCATCAAACAAGCCGTAATCGGTGAATATAATCAAACCCCTAGTCTCTTACTACGTGTTTTTTTATACATAAGAAAGAAACCAAAACAAAGCAAACTTAACAAAACGAACACAATATTAAACAACCAAAGAGTTTTTTGTGCCCTCCAGCCGATAATTCACCTTCCTCTTCTACTAGACATTGACTGAGGTTAACAGACACCTTTCAGATTTATTGGCCGCGCAGGAAATTTTATTAATCTCCTGCCTTAAACACAATGTCCAACTGTGCGGTCTTCTGGACACCCAATAAGTTACAATGTTTACCCCTAATGATCTGTTGCAGAACAACGATGGCAACTTTGTTCGTTTTGGCAAATTGCTTTACTTCTGTTGTCCACTGGATACTGTTTGAAGTTCACTGCCTACTTCAAGAGTATTTTATGCTCAACAGAGCGAAGAAAGAAACCTACAAATTCCCATAATTCTGTTTTATATCCCCTGAGTTTTAATATAACCCCACTGATATTGGTATGCCTACCAGAAATATCGACTTTTAATTTCTTGAACCATCTAACAGTCATTTGCAAATAAATCCAAAATCTACAGAAATAATTTTCTTCGATTAATATTAAAGTCAAATAATGTCTGCAATTACTATGACATGTCACCTAAGACTTACTCGAGCTTAATGTGTTTAAATGTTCAATTTTTTTCCCTCATCACATTAGGAAATTTCACCTTTTAAAAGAATTCATCTTTTTCCATATCTGGTAATTGTTTAGACTACAAAACTTACACATCAGACTACAGGCTTTTACAAGTTTTGAGTATTTTTAAAATAATATTCTTCTTAACAATAGGCAACATAGTTTTAACTACAAAACATTCTTAACAATACACTTCATATACACGAGCACACCCACACACACACACACATGTGCTATGTCAGTATAATGCAGTTAAACTTGTGTGTTAATAAACTGTATGTTTAAGACTTAAGGCTACAGATTCTGTATTTGATACAGTAAAAAAAAAAAAAAACAACCAACAGACAGTTCTTACATCAGTTATATAAATTAACTAACACACTTACAGAGGGTCATCTAAGCAAAACTAAACATTTTCGAATCGCATGAGTGTGTAGAAAGAAGTATAAAAGTGTGTTTGAATTAGTTTATGGTAGTTCAAAGGTTAAAGAGGACATTAAACAACACAAGGGTCGATCATCATTGTTGTCTCTATATAAATGTTTTGTCAAGTTCTAAATAAATAAAATATAAATTTTATAAATTAAAGAATTTACATGATTCCATTTAGATTTTACTTTAAGATGCTGCTACAATTTTTATGTACAAATCGTACACATTTAATACAAATTATTATTAAATTTATTAAATAAACATTTAAAATTAATAATTTTAATCGAGCTTAAGTTCACTTATTTTTTAATTTCTAAATTTATGAAGAAAGAAAAATTATGTTTATATTTGGTGGTGACTTTACATAAGAAAGGAAAAATTATACACGTAATGCAGTATTTTCTGTTTCGTTATCAGTATCAGCATTCTTTCTACTAACTACCGCAGTTTGTAAACTTTATCCCAACATCCATTTTACCAACAATGAAAGACATTAGAATGTGGGAAAATTTCAATTTTGACATCCCGCGGTATCCCAATGTTACCAAAAATTCTTCCCGTACTACAAGTTTGGGTAGAAGAGAAAGCTTTTGAGAGAAACAGCCCAGACTTTTTAGGTAGAATGTGTAAACTAAAAAACAATCAGCTGGTTGAAAATAAACAGTAGCAAATACAAACAATTTTATGTTTCACGCTCGCAAATGTCCTCCAAAGATGTTATTTAGAAGTTTTATCTTAAAAAATATTAAAATAAATTTAAGAACATTTTTGTGTTTTTTTATGTTTGTTATGGTTGACATCTTGTTTTGGCATAGAAGTTTGGCTTTTTGTGTTCCCCTATTTTTGGGCATTTTTGTCTTCAAATGAAAATAATTTATGTTTACTTTTATTTTTTTTTGGAACTTGACCCAAAAAGTACGGAACGGAGCTAATAATATTAAACTGAACACAGCCGATAGCTTCCTTTCTTTGTTCTCTTTATCAGTCGCCACATACATTTTGTTCTTGCCTTCTGCTTACTCGATTGTTTTAAGACTTCACACGGCTATAGCCGAGGCTTAAAATAAGGGTGCCGCTATGCTTTAAAGCAAAGCAACCCGTTTTTATGAAAAACTTACAACGTTTGCTAAATTCCTATTTTTCGCTGATCTTGAAAAAATTCCATAAAACATGGAAGCATTAATTATAAATGATTTTTCTCGAAATTAATTTTTTTTTTTAATTTCCAGAAATTTTTTTTAAAATATTCAAAAAAGGATTTTTTAGGATTTTTTTCTGCATTTACCATAACAGGAGCTGGGAGAGATATTAAATTCTAAATAGATATATTGAAGCATTCCAGCCAGCTGTTGGTCTTTGGGCTACACCATTAATACAGAGCACCAGTACCAATAGTTGGATAGGTCTTAAAAATAAATCTGTTGTTGTTGAGCAAAAGAGAAGTGCTTTTCTGCATTTTGCAACCGGATTACGTAATATTGTGCAGAGACTAACTATTATTTGACGCAACCCGCTCATATTGTTGAAAAGACCTGGATTTTAGGAAAATATTATAGAAAAAATACTGATAGATTTAGCCTTCTTATATTCAATAGTAGGCGCATAAGAAAATTTAGGCCTTTTAAAGATCCAAAAGTTACAGACTGAAGCCTAGTACTCTTGGTCAGCTTCTAATTTGTTTTAATACCAAAAATACACAATGGATAATTGACCAGGTGTTATTTAAAAATTCCGCATATTCACCTGCATTATTTTTCAGCTTTGAGAAAATGTTGCCATGTTTAAAAATAAAAAGCAGAGCACTACTTCTGCAAAATTTTTTGTGCATTATTCATACCCATTTTATATTTACATAGTTCGACAGCATTTTGCATGAAAAACAAAGCAAAAAACTTCCGTTTTTAATGGATGTGGCCGTGGTAATAGATTATAATACCGTCCTAAAATTACAAATCTAATTTAATTCTTGTTATTAAAATCTGGATTTTAAAATTTTTCTGAAACTAGTCTTTGAAAGTGCAGGCTTAGACGATGTCACTTATCATGCCATTTTTTATTTCTCTTTTAAAGTTGCAGCAAATTTCATCGAATTTCATTTCTGACATACATAACTCTTTAAATTTAAAATACCTTATTGTAGTTGCTTTTGTGTTATGTTAATAAAAACGCTAAACAACGAATACTTGCCTTTCCAAAAGAACTCTTACAATTTAAGCCATGCTTTTTTTGCCAACAAAAAAAATGTCGTGCAATAAATTTAATGAAAACTTTCATCATGTAAGTTGATTCTCATAAATCCTCAGTTTATATACCCTTCACCACAGGTAGAAAAATAGTAGATCTAGATTTGTCCGACCCCATAAAATATATATATTCTGAGTCCTAATGCATAGCGATGTTCGTCTGTCCGTCCGTGTTAAAGTTGAAATCAATTTTGCCAAGGCACTAGCTAGCTAGAAAAAATGTTAATGCTACAATCTATTAGACATATTTTCAAAAAAATTTCTATTGAAAATTAACAAGATCGGTCAATGTTCTTTTAGGTAGCGAGCAGAACACCCTCTTATTTTTCTATATCATTTGGAACAATGAAGTAACTCCAATCAAAAAAACAAATATTTAAAGCAATAGAGAAATTAAAAATAACAAAAAAAAATATCAAGTAAAAAAATTGGGTCTCGCTTATATACGAGTATTCCAAGTTATGGGCCTCTGAACTTTTCATCAAAAAGTACGATTGTGAACCATATTTTTTGAGACATCAATATGGGTATCATTTAAAAGCTTTTGAAGAGAACTTTTAGAAAATTTTAAAAAGTGCTTAATCCATTAAGAGCTTATGACATTTTTATGCAAAATTTTATAAATTAGGCCGCAATATGCCGCCAATAAACTGTCATAATAATATTTCGTTAAGCTGTTGAAAAAATTTCAACCACAAAAATTTAAATTAAATAAACTTTTATTGATTAAAAAATTATATTAAATGTTAAAAATATAGAAAAAACAGGACAAGGACAAAGTGATGGGAAAATAAGAATTATATAATAAACGAATAAAAATAACAAATAAAACTTCCTAGTCTTGTCAACACTATTTGTTTTATTTTCAAAAACTGTTAACTCAATTTGATGGAAAATCACATCATATAATTTCCAAACACGTCCGTTAGCCATTTCTTTTTCTCCATCCATAGAAATTGCTTTGCTGAGTTGCACTACTAAATAGAAGCAACTAAGAAAAAAAGAAAAAAAGGAAAAATTTAAGTCACGAAAACAATTTTAAGAATTGGTCTGTTATACAAAAGATACTTTTTTACTGCTGCTAGAACAATCAGAGCACTCAGCCCAAACAAATATAAAAATATAAAGTATAGAAATTGGTTACAAACAACTTGAGTTTTAGATACAAATATACAAAGAAATAGCTTTACATCAGCTTCATTTTCAAAAGTAGCAACAACAACAGCAATTGCAACATAATCATCAAACAGGCACAAGAATCCTTCTCATCAGGGGCTTTGTTCTTTTTATATCCCAAATCCTGGCAGTACGTTCATACAACAACCATATTTAGTCCTAAAACAGTCTGTTGTTGTTTAAAATCCATCTGTTACTCAACTGCGGATGTTGTTTCTTTGTTTGTGAGTTTGTATGTGTAGTCATGTTGTAAGTGTGAATGTAACACTTTTATAAGGGTTTAATTTGGCCTCATCTTTTTTAAATTATTTAAACAATTTTGCTGAGCCACTTCCTTCTATACAGTAGAACTGGGGAGCAAAAATACCAAATTCTTTTATTTTTTCATAATAAACGGTAAAACTAATTTTAAGCAAATTTAACACATTGAGCAAATCCTTTCGTGAAAGTCTTAATGTAATAAAAGAATGTTTTTCGAGTTAGTTGCTAAGGAGGTGAAACGGTCAATTTAGGCTATATAACGTTCTACTGTATGGCCAAACTAAAATTTTTATTCGGGTACCCTGCTCAGAGAAGTGATCGATTTTAGCTATCAAATGGCGCTGTTGCTGGAAGCTAAAAATATGTTAATATATTTGGAAACTCTCAATGGTTAATATTGACGACAAATCTGCATGAAATAAGTACAAGTTCGGCAACAATGTTTTTTACTTATTTTGCACTAATTTTTTATAGACTTTTGACAGCATTTTGCATGAAGTGGTGAACAGGATAATATGCTTTAAGAGTAAACTCACAAAAATGCTATTTTGCCGTAATTAATATTCAATAGCTCATACCCACGAGTACTTTAATGTAATTAAAATGAATCGAGAATAAGCTTGCCAGATATTTCTACGTTAGAGGAATTCAGACGTTTTTACTCGCTTCAACTCAAACGTCTATGAGAAATTTTTTGCGTACATAATCGTAAAGTGTGTGTTGTTAGTAAAATTATAGACAAATTATAAAGATTTATTTCATTGTAGATTTATCTAGACACCCTGCAAGATTAATATGAATATCAATAACTCAATTATTTCAAGAATACATATGAATAAGAAATGTGAAAATCTGGATTGTTTAATTCCAGATGTTTCTTTTTTTGCAAATTAGACTTTAAAAAATTTGAAGTTGTAGCAGATGCTTGTGACGTAACTTTTTATTTAACAATTTAAGTTAACACTTTAAATATTTTTTATTATTTTTACTTTGTGGGAGAAAAAGTGGCGGCAAAGACAATTTTTGAGACGACTCTTTTTTTTATTAGAACCAGCACTCAGCGGATGACCCCTACTTATGCAATGCATTGTGGCAGAACTAGGAAATTAGGTTGTGGGAAGGGGGATAGAGGAAGTATTGCTTGTGGACATTTGAAAGTGGCAGGAATGATCTCTGCAGGGAGTTTATTCCACTTATGAACTGTTCGGCTAAAAAACGAATTTTCTATGTAATGCGTAGTGTGATTCACTGGCCAATCGACCACAAAGGAATGCGCTCTTGATGCAGAGCGCGTTGCGCGTATGAAATTACGGTTTTCAGAAACAAGTTCCCTGAATTCATAAGATCACATTCCGTTATAGTAACGAGTCAATAGAGCTGGATACCCCCTACTGTCACCGATGAGCTTCTTCGCTCTCTCCTGCAAGCGATCGAGTAACTCCAAAATAGGCTTTGAAGCACCGGCCCATACATGAGAGTTGTATTCCATTTTCGCTCTGATAAAGGTGACATAGATAGTAAGAAGATCAGCGGGAGTGAAGTATTTATTACACCGTTTCAGAAAACCTAAGCACTTGACTGCTTCTTTTGCGAAATGAAAAATAAATAAAAATCTTTTAATTTCTTTTGTCCCACTGTTTTTCATCAAAACCAAATAAATTGTTTTATAATTTTGTGGGCCCTCTTAAAAATGTAAAATGAAACAAGTAAGAGTGCTATATTCGGCTATGACGAATCTTATATACCCTTCACTACATATGAAAATCTAGTTTAGTGAAAGAACTCCAAACAAGAAAAAATATTGGTGAGACAGAGAGTTAAAAAATTAAAAAAAAATTTTGCATAAAATGTCATTGGCTCTTATTGGGTAAGGAATTTTTAAAAAAACAATTTATTTTCTAAAAGATCTCTTTAAAAACTTTTAATTGACACCCATATTGATATAGGGTGCACAATCGTACTTTTCTATGAAAAGTTCAGGGACCCATAACTCGGAAAATATAGGAAAGCGGTAATTTTTTCACTTGATGTTTTTTCTTATTTTTTAATTCTCTATCGCTTCATATATTTGTTTTTCTTTAGTTACTTTATAAAATTATAATTGTTACACATAATATGAAAAAATTAGAGGCAGGCGCGTTGTTTTGCCCGCAGCCTAGAGGGACATGGACCGATCTTGCCAATTTTCAATAAAAAAATTTTTTAAGCCATGCCTGAGCGATTGTAGCATTTAGATTTTTCCTAGCTCATCTATTGCCTTGACAAAGTTGATTTTAACATTAACACGGACGGACAGACGGACATGGCTATGGATTAGGACTCAGAATGTACATACATACTAAGTGGGGTCGGAGATCCATATTGTTGAAATAACAAATGAAAGGAATAACTTAATTATACCCTTCTTCCACCTGTGGTGAAGGGTTTAAAAATAAAATTCAAAGGACAAAATAAGAAAATGAGAAGAGCTTTTACCAATGAAGATAAAATTTCTTTCTACATGTTGTTTGAAATACATATAAACAAATGAATACTCTCGGCTAATCGTCACAAAGTTTATTTGCTACGATTTGTTAAATTTTTATACATTTTTGGGTGTTTGTTATTAAAAAGAAAACAAAAAACGAGTACACAAAAGGACAAGCTTGTCCTAATACTCCTAGTAGCCACTTTGCCTAAAATTAGATAGTGAGGTATTGTACGAGTAAATAGAGAAGTGGCTACTTATTCTTATGCCTTTCAATTATTGGCTTTGTTTTGGGAGCCACAAATTATCAGTTACGAAGAAAATTTACCATACTACTGCTTTTGTATTTTGCGTGTGTGTGTGTATGAGCATGTGTCCAATGGATAATTTTGTTGATTTAATAATGCAGATGCATTTGATTCCTATGGAGGAGACTTTATTATTTTGTTTGAAAGAATTTAAGTAAAAAATCTTTAAATCTTTATAAATTTTTAAATACAGCTTTTGTTTAATAATCAAGTACTTTTCCCAGGTTTTGGCAAAAATTGCAACAACAAAATTAAAGTACCAAGAGAGTTTTTTTCAGAATGGAGGCAGACGATATAGCCCTAGGAGTCTTAATAAGACTGTACCCAAATTCGGTAGAATGGGGTGTACAATTAATGCTGCAAGTATTTTAATTTTATTAATCGAACGTATCAAAATAGAACACATCTTTAATAGATAAAAAGCTTCAACAAAATCTGGTCATTATTAAAAAGTTTTGGTTAAATGATATTCTGACATTTATTTAAACAATATTCCTGTTTCTAGTGACTTATTTGTCTTTAAAATTTTAAAGAAAGAAGATAGAGTGCTATATTCGGCAATGCAGAATCTTACATACCCTTCACCGTCTATGTAAATCTAGTTTAGTAAAGTAACTTCAATCCAAAAAGCAGGGATTTTTGTATTTATAAAAAAGAAGGCGATCACAATGTTACTCTCCAGTTCTAAAGTGTTTTTTTTTTTTGTTTGTTTTATTAACATTATAATGCTAACGTGTTCTTAATCGCAATCTAAGAAGAGAGTGATCTTGAATAGTTTTTTGTGTTTTTGAAATTGTTTTTTGTTTGTTTTTTGTGGAAGAAATAATTCTTAACATATTATATAGATAACTATATGAAATACGCACAATTACGGAATGTGGCCAACCGTTTCAACTGAGAGTAACGGGACCGCCAACATAGTTGTTAAATGTGTTTGCAAACGTATTTAACCAAACTACTAGAAAAAAAAGAATACGAGAATTTTGAAGAAGTGACAAATTATGCACAAGAAAAAAATATAAAAATTATTCAATGGTGTTAAGCAAAAAATGTGGTTGAATAATCATCTAACCAAACAAAAAATAAAACAAAAAGCAAAATGTGTGTAAACACAACAACAACATAAACTAAATAAAAGAAAACACACAGCCAGCTAAATAAATGTGGTGCAGCTTTAGTGATTTTTTACACCACTTATTTCACCAAAATGTGATAGGTATTTGTTATAATAAAAAATTATTAATAATATATATGTTTATTGTATCACTAGCAAAGCCCATGACTTTGTCCGCGTATAATTTCTAATTTTCATAAAATTCAAATTTAGAAAAGTGCGTTTTTAAACATTTACTGTAGAGTTATGTCAACAGTGTTTATAATTTGCCATCTGCAATAAAAAATTGTGCCGGCAACTCATTTAAAAAAAAAAATTTTCTGTATTTGAACCAAGGTTCTAAGGGACCTCCTCACAAAGTTTTATTCAAATCTATTCAGCAGTTTTTCCGTGATGCGAACACAGATAAATAGAGTAACAGACAGATAAAATATGACTTATATTTACACCAACATAAAAATTTTCTAAAAATATTTTACAGAAATAACCCCATTACTCTTTTATTATATGTATAGATGCATAAGTATAACTCTGATGACATAATAAAATTTTTTTCCCTTTAACTCTTTAGCTCCGAATCATTAAGGCAACAAAATTTCTTTAGTTTGCGTATACTGTAAAAAAACAATTAATAGATTGAAATAATGAAAATGAAACTACTGATGGCAGAATTTATTATTATTTTTTTTTTTTAATACTTGCTAAAACTCGTAAGAAAATTTACCTGACCAATTTATGTCTTTACTAAAATTTATTCTGCTAATATATTTTGTACATAATAAAAAAAAAAGAATTAAAATAACATTTTAGTTTTAAAAAAAGATGAAAATCTACAAAATATTGTTGAAAGTTAAATTGAAAGTTATTGAAAAAAGAAATACAAATTTACAAATAATTTTTATTTATTTTTCTTACTTCGAACTTCCACAACATATCATATTTTTGAATGGAATTTAAAACGGAAGGAATAGCAAATACCATAAAATTAAATATATGTAGTGCTACAGCTGGACTTGCGCTTTATATTATGTAACTCATTATAATCTTATTTCACAAATTTATTTTTTTTAATAAAATCAAACGTGAAAATGTCAAGTTATTTTAAGGTACCCATACACGACATGTTTTTTACATCTGACTTTTTATCTGGGTAAGTCATATGTAATTCTGCATGTGTGTCAAAATTGGTATTTTACAGAAGACTTTTAATATTTGGTCACAAACGTACATGTATAATTACATCTGGCATAATTATTATTTGTTTACAACAGCTGATCCGCTCGCAAATTTTATTAAAATTGTTTTTTGTTAAAAGTGATTATTAAAAAAATGAATTTAAAAATAAAACAATTGAATTGTGAAAAGTTATTTCAATTGTAAAAGCAATTAAATTAAAATCAAAAATAAAAGAAGAATTTTCTGTTTTAATTAGTTCGCTTTTTTCACTGTACAAATATCCAAGCCGTCCGGTTTTAAAATGGCTTGCGTTGCGGAATTACTTAAGACTTGTCAATTATTATTATTTTTTTTACCAAAAAAATATGAAGAAGATCAGTTTGTATTGAATAATGATACAAAATTTAGATAATTGTTGCTAAATAGTTAAAAGCAATTTCAGATTTTGGTCAGTTGGCTAATACTACCGCCAATCCTCAGCCGCCGCTGATTGTTTTCATACGGCATAGATTCATAAAAACAGCTGATGTCAGATGGTTTGTCAGATCAAAATAGAACACGTTCTAAATAAAATTTTTTCACATGACTTTCCACATGTATTTTACAGAAGCAATGTTTTAACAGCCCTACACGACATGTTTGTGTTTTACAGTGGCAAATTTGACATGTCAGATTTAAAAAACATGGCGTGTTTCGGTACCTTTATTAAACTCACGATAATGTTTTTAGTGATCCTTAGGTACTTAGGAGTACCATATTTATTGATTCATTACAGCCAAATTCCAAATATAACGCACAACCGACAAATTCGATTTTTCAGTTTTCATAATGGATTTCGTTTCTCTGTGTAGAAAACGTTAAAACGAAAAATTAGTTTAATTTCTTGTGTACAACATTATGGAAATTATACCTGTTCAATGTATAATAATTATTTTAGGCTGTGTCCGAATATAACATAAAAATTTTATTAATATATTTCATCAATTCAAGGTTATATTTTCAAAAAATTTTAACTTTTTTTTACTTTATTTTGCAATTATTATTTATTAAATTGGCTTTTTTAAGAATCTTAACTACCTTAATATTACCAAAATAGTTTTTCTCACACCTTAGTTTTTCCTTTCAGACTAATTTTTGAAAATATATAGTTTGAAATTGTAGGCCAAATTAGCTTGAAGCAAAAAAGCCTTTAGAGTTTGCTTTGCTGGTGCAGCCAGTATAAACAACTTGAAAAAATACTGAGGGATAAATAATATGAAAAAAAATTTAAACTGCATTAAGATAATTAAGAATACAGTATAGTAACAGAATAGTAATTTAATATACAATTAATAAAGCTAGTGGTAGATGTCATCTGTCAGAACATTTTTTAGTTATACAGCGGTTTTTTTCATATATGTATTTCAAATTTCATTTTAAAAAATCTGTTTCTTAACTTAAATTGAACCATAAATTGACTGCACTTCAATATTGTGGAGTAAAAAGATTTAAATATTATTAATGCCCTTTAAACATGTAGCTTATCGTCAGCTTATGCAGTATGAAGTTTTTCTATTTGAGCTTAAATAGAAGATTAGTAGAATCACCCAATTTTTGTTTCATAAAATTAATTACAAGAAACAAAATAAATTAAATTTATTTTTATTTCAAAATTGTTTTAAAAGTTTACTGCACCAAAAACATTTACTTATAATAAGAAAAAGTAGATAGTTTTTGTTTTTTAAATTTTTTTTAATTATTAGTTAAACTTTTTGCTGTCGGTTTTATCGAAAATCTCCAAAAATTTGTAAATAATATTTTTTTCTTTATAAAAATTTGGAAACTAAAATAAAAATTAGCTTAAAACGAATTATTTTATTTTTTACATATTTTTTTATAAAAATTCGCCAAATGAATCTTTAGATTAATTGCTAACTTCAGAAGTTTAAATATTTCAACAGTTTTTCACATTGAAAGCAACTTTTATTAAAATTTCATTTTAGTGCTTTATTTTCCAGTGATAGTAAACAACATTTAATCTGTTTGACAGTACTGTTTCTCTCACTTACAACGTGGTGTTTCTCTCTACTTGCTGGTGTATGTCGGTCTCTTATTTAGACAGGTTTTTATCAGGGATATAAAGCGATTTTTGATATTGTACTATTCTTAATTCATTTTGTACTTTTGTTGCACAATTGTACCACAAATATCACAATTTAATTTAAGTGAATAATAAAAATGTATTAGATGCTTAATTTAACATCCAAAACCATGCAATGGCAATTTTAACATTCTAGTTAATTTAGTTATTCAACAATTTCATAAAATTTGATACATAATTGGCATCAATTAACAAAAAATCTCAAGCCACACACAGAAAAAATATTGATAAAAATTCAAATGATATGTTTAAGATTCAATTACCACTATAATAATTTGATTTTTATTATTAATAAATTATAATCTTGATTTTTTTAATATTAAAAGATAACATTTGGTATTTGCCTCTAAATGTTTGTTGCAACACCTTTTAAAAAAGTTTACCTGAACAATTTGTATCTTTACTAAAATCTATTCTATTAAATGGAAGAAAACTAAACTTATTCAGCACAATACTACTGAAAACCAAATCTTGGTAGTTAGAATTATAAAAATCAATTGTATCTTCTAAAATAGAAAAATTTTTGACATACTAAAAATAAAATTTATACAAAATCAACAATTTATCAGTTTAATAGTACAAAGATTTTTTAAAAGTGTTGAATAAATCTCCAATGTTGTTTAGTGGTACGTTCATAATTATCTCACAAAGTCATACATACATATGTATGCAAATAAAAGATCTTTAAAAATATTTAATACTTTTTACAGAGGTAAGACGTGCGACACAGTTGAAGCAACTATATGGAAAAAGAGAATCATGATATAAAAGAAGGAGTAGGTTAAATTAAATGGTTAGAATCATGAAAATTATGATATAAAATCTTATTCCTGTTATTATTATTATTATTTTTTTTTTTATATAAAAGTAAAAATTATTTCTTTCACAATAATATTTTATAGTCACCCTAAAATCATTTGAAAATAGTTGTGTATACCATACTCATTCAGTTATTACAACCGAATTCAAGATTATACACTCAGCCGACAAAATTCGATTGGCAACGAATTCGGTTCCCACAACGAATTTTCTTTCTCTGTGCACATATTCCGAATAGCCAACTGAAAAATTTAATATTATAACTGCTGTACTAACGCTAAAGCTAGTGATGATTACCTTTGCCATGGTGAAACAATAACAATGAAAAAAAGCTAGCAAAATTAAAAAAAAGAGATTGTAGGTATGTGAATCTAGAAAATGTTTGCATGGAATTCGTAACAAAAAATATTTAAATAATTTGTGAAAAACAAATGGATAAAAAAAGCAATATTATTAACAAAAGCTGAAGAAAATTTTTTCAATTTGTTAAAGAAAATTTAAAGAATTTATCTTAATTCAAAAACTAGAAAGTTTATCATTAATTTAAATTAAAAAACGGGAATTTTATATTAAATTAGTTAACTTTCAAAAGTTTTGTTCTATTTTTTACTATGCCGTTTTATAAATAAATCACCGATATTGCTTATTTAGGGTGAAAGCACGTTTCGATGGCCATTTCTCCACCGCTTTCTTAGTTATTCAAGAAACTTTATAATTTTTATAAACATATTTTTCTGGTTTTAGATTTAAAACAGACTTTAACGCTCAAGGCACAAATGATTTAACTTTCCTATAGCAGACAAATCATATCCTTTAAAGAAAACTATACTTTGAAAGTTACTCTTGGTGGCCTTAATTTTTGACCATATAACCTTATTTTTTAAGATAATTCTACGGTCTGGTTTGAAAAGTCTTATAAAAATACATTTTTGTTTGAAAATAAATTGACTTATTTATATTAAAATATTTCCTACCTGTTGTGTTGCTTATGTACAAAAAATAACTCATTCGTGTTAACTGTTTCATCACTGTTTTATGCTTATGAGAAACAACAACAAAACCTTACAATAAATAATTAAAGCATTTGTGAAAAACATAAAATATTACTCACTTAAAGAGAATAAAAGAGAGACTTAAAAAATTAAAAATAAACCAGTGAAAGGAAAACAGTGTTGCCAGTTTTACTTTGTTTTTATGAATAAGCTTTTGATAAATAAATTCACACAACAACATTAGTTGTGAAATAAAAAATGCACCTTTGGATAGGTACCCGTATATTGTACCCGCAAATATACTTGTATGGTTTTATTTGGAAAATGAAGCACTTGCTTCGCTCTTCGAACCATGATTGCGAAGCGAACCGTTTACACGACGCACGCTACATGCTTCAATTAGACGTCTGCATTAAAACTGAAACAACTTTTAAATAATTTGTTCAAAAACTTTATATTTCGCTTCAATTTTGTTTGTTTGTAATTTATTACATTTAAAATTTTAATCAAATTAATTGTTTTTTATATAACACATATCTACACACCACTTTTAACATTGTTTTTCTCTTTTTGTTTATAATATGTTTCCATTGACTTAAAATCAACTAGTTTTGAGGAAAACACTTCGAAGTGTTTCCATTAAGTAAAACTGTGTTGTATATTCGAATTTGTGACATAACACTGACACTTTTCGCCGTTAAATAAAAGCAACCCCTATTTTATTTTTGTAAAAAATCGAGTGCGTGCTTTTGTTTGTTTTTGATTTTACACATACTTAATTATATGTTCTTTTAAACACAATTTTTGTACCATAAAGTTTATTTTATTTAAAAACTTAAAATTAAATGTCACTTTTTCGATAAAAACATCCAATCTGAAAAGATAACACGAAGCTAAACTTGAATATCCCAGACACAACACAGTGTTGCAAAGACAAAATCAGTTCGAAAAAATAAATTTTCGACATGATTTGAAATAAATCAAGTGATTTAAGTTGTTTTGGTAGCATGAAAAATATATGGGAAATCAAGTAGCAAAACGCTTGATTTGAGCAAATCAAGTGTTTTAGACAAAATCACATAAATGGAAACGCACTATTACAGTTTATACAGCTAGTTCAGATAAACTTGCGATAAAAATTAAAGAAGACAGAAATTGTTCATGCTTCGGAAGTAGATTTAATATGAATATACCAGCTCCGCTTTCAAAATTTTGTGATAATTTAATACAGAACAGGGCTATGGTAAATATTTAACGTATTATGACAACTAACAACAAAATTTTCTGTATGATTAATAAAACGTCGTTAAATATTAAAAAGCGACAAAAAAATGGATTTAGAGGCTACATATATTATATCAACTATTAGACAAAATATCTTGCCTTCAATATTTTAACGTATGATTTTTTTATTTGGAGTTTCCATGTTTTCCTTTTATTAAGAAAATTATATTCAAGTAAAACGAAATGAATAGTGATAATGGGCGACAATATACGCCGCAAAAAAAAGCAGCAAAAATGCTTTGTGTATTTTTTTATCATTATGAAATTGCATTTGTGCGGATACTTGGACTGTCGAAAATCGCGTCAGTTTAAATTGTTGCAGAAGTTTCCACTACGTTCAGTGTTAATTCGTCAAAAATAATAGGATTTTACTATAGAGTTGCCATAATTTCAAAATTAAAAAATTTTATTTGTTGGACAGTAGTTAGTGCCAAAAAAATAATATTCTAATTTTAAAGTTCACTTTTCTGGTTATGAAAACGAGCCTTAACTCTATAGAAGATTTTTTGCGAACTATTTTTTCGATACAGGCTCAAGAAATACATTACAAATTCTATATTAAAAAAAATTTAATCACTTTAATAGGGCAAAAAGTGGAAAAAGGGTTATATCTAAGTTTGTCATTCCGCTTGCAATTTTATTTCCGACCCCATAAAGTAAATATATTCTGAGTCCTTATGCTATGTGCGTCTGCCCGTCCGTGTAAGTATTGAAATTAACTTTGCCAAGGCACTAGATGAACTAAAGAAAACTTAAATACGCCAATTGATTAGATATAATTTCGAAAATTTTGAGATATTACCTCGAACTTGACAAACAAAACTGCTTGCTGACATGGAAGTACGAGTAGTACGGGAAGTGAAGGTCATACAATGAGCATCAATAAAATCGGAATTCTCCACAAAAATGGAATACTTGGCGGAGTGCCACCGAGGGAGCATTGCCTAGGGAAATCAGAAAAAAAAACAAATTAAATTCGGAAGTAAGTGCCAAGGCGAGGCTCTGCAATGCTGGAAAAATGTAAGTTGCAAACTTGATATATTTGTAGAAAAAAGGCTTAAAAATTTGGTGGGCAAAGCATAAAGCTTTCGTGAAAAAAAATTTTTTGCAAACAGCGTTTAAAATTTAAAGGCCATTCTATATTATGAGGCTGCATTTTGGCCTTTACAGTCAGTCTACAAAGAATATTAAAAAATCTATGTAAATATTTTTAGGCACAATTTTACTCCAAGGACAAAGTAATTGAATCTTTCAATATAACAACAAAATTAAAACTTATTTGGAAATGATTCTCCAGGTCTTAACCCCATCGTTACTTCAAAAGCACTGAATTTTTTTACAAGAATCTTTTGTATGTGCAGTAAAAATAAAAATTTTATTTTCGTTTACTTAATTATTTATTTATTTATTATTATTATTTTTTTTACTGCCCGACTAACGCTCTTGCTAATCTTATATTTCGATGGAACCAAGTGTCCTTTTTGTTACTTAAAATTTTAGCTAAGGAGAAGTTTTAAGCAAAATCATAAATTTATAAATAAAATTTTTAAAACGTTAAAAAATTTAACATTTATAATCATATATGATGTGTTTGTACATACATATTTATGTGTGTTTGAATGAATGTTTATGTTTAAATGTTATTCATTTTACATGAATATGAAAATCTGCAAACAAAAAATTGCATTATGCATCATTAATATTGTATTCAGCAGATTGTGCCATAGAAAAAAAGAAAGATGAACAGAAATACAACGAGACTTTTTGGAAAAATATAAAATAAAAACATTTAATAAAACAGTTGCTGCAGCTTCTGTGGATGATGATAATGATGCTGCTCGTGGCGATACTGTCAAAATACAATTAATCATTTTT
Organism: Cistogaster globosa; assembly: GCA_937654795.1. NCBI lineage: Eukaryota > Metazoa > Arthropoda > Insecta > Diptera > Tachinidae > Cistogaster > Cistogaster globosa. The sequence goes on along the minus strand of OW569406.1, from coordinate 106,336,246 downwards.
TTTCTAAACAAAATCAACAGCAATTTTTATGCATATGTATGTGTGTATGTACATACATAGGTAGGTTTAATACGTTTTTTTATAAATAAAAAGTGTTATATATTTGAACCAAGGCTCTAAGGGACCTGTGGTGACGAGTAAAGAAATCGGCTCAAAAATAATAAACCCTTATCACATACCCATTTTGACCTTTCTTAAGGAATTTAGCCTGTAAGGCAAAAATATAAATTTTATTGCCAGATAAAACTGATTTTGGACTAAAATTTTATAAACTAAACCACAGTGCTCACAGTGATTAGGACCATATTTTCACTTTAATCTCGAATATTTGTATTAATTCAAAGTATTTTTAAGGACTTTTAATATTTACTTCAGAATTATTAAAAAGATATGACCCCATTGGGCAAAAACATATTTTTACTGAACTAACAATGCAATAGAAATTTCTTCTTAATTCATGTTGTTTAAAACATTTAAATTATTATTTTTATTTTAATAAGAAAAATTTTCGTACCGAACATTAAAACTATTTTTGAACATTATTTGTTAATTAAGTTTAATTGAAAAATACCTTTCGTTTGTTTTAATTTTATTTTTTATTTTAATATTGAAGAACATAAAAAACATACTTCACATACTCCTTCGTTCGTGTGACAAAACACTTAACACAAGACAGTGCAGAAGATTATAAAAAAACATAAAAAAATAATTCCTAAAAATTATTACATAGAAAAAATCTAATCCTCAAAACTTTGATTTTTGTTTAAGACTTTTCAAAGCATAATTTATTTCCAGCTTATAATTGTGTTTAAGTTTTCATTCCTCTTAGATCAGCTTCTGATTCCCTTAAACAATTTTCCTTGACTTGTCTTTCCTACATAAAAATAATCCAAAAACATTTGTTCTTGGTTTTTTTTTTCATTTTTATTTTCAAGGAATTAATAAATGAAGCCATAAATATTTTCACTCATTTTCATTTGAATAAAATTAAATTTAATGCAACTGTTCGTTGACAGCAAGGACAGAGGCAACATTTAAAAGGACACAATGAAACAAGTTTATGGCACACATTCCACAACATTGTGAAGATCAACAGAAATGTGCATTGGAAAAGAAATTAAATTAAATAAACGGTGGGGAAGAGTGAACAAAAAAAAAAACATAAAAACAAAGAAGTAAATTTAAGCACTGCAAACCAAATCTTCATTTTTGTAGTGTAAAAAGAGAGAAAATGTGTGGAAATGGGGAACAAATTCGAAACTTAAACAAGATTTCCTTAAAAGCACAGAATCCATATACAGATATGTAAATGAAATTATTTATTAATTTTTTTTTTTTGAGAATGAGTAATCAAAAAAATAAATCAAATAAGAATTGAATGTACCCTGCTACTTTCATAAAAAAACGGTTTCAGATCCTAAGAGCAATTTATAAAAGCTTTTTTATACCAGTGAATTTAAAACGACTTTTACGCCTGCAAGACTTAAATGATCGAAACTAAAAAATACATAATTTAACACTAACGCTGCAGGAATGTTGTGATCAACGGCGTTGCCGTTGCTTCGCTTCTGGTACTATATATGAATGAATTTTTTAGGTTTATTCCAATTATGGCTTTTTTAAGATTGTTGTTTAAAAAATAGTGAGTTTTAAGAAATTATGACAGTTTAAAAAAAGCCTAGAAAAACTTTTTGTCAGTTGCAACGCTATTTACTGAAAACATCAAATGCATACGTAAGTTTAGGTTACATTTTTTATACCCTTTACCACAGGTGTATTTTTTTTCTAAACCCATAAAGTATATTATAAGATCTTATGCATAACGAATTCGATTGAGCACTGTCCGCATGTCCGTCCGAAAAAAAAAATCAGCAAGATCGGCCCATGTCCTTTCAGGCACCACGCCTGCCTTTAAATTTTCAACTCCAAACAAAAAAACAAATATATGGGGTGATAGGAGAATAGAAAAAAAGAACAAAACATCAAGAGAAGAAATTGGTGCTCGCCTATATATTCCGAGTTATGTGCCTCTAGACTTGTCATAGAAAGGTACGATTATACACCATATATTTTTTAGGATATTAATATGGGTATAATTTAAAAGCTGTTAAAGAGATCTTTCAGAAAACGCAAAATTTTTTAAAAATGTTTAACCCAGTAAGAGCCGATGAAATTTTTATATAAAATTTTTATTTTTCTAATTTTTTAATTCTCTGTCGACAAAAGTCGACGATAAAAAATAATTCGTGAATCTACAAAATTACACAGAGTCTACAACTGCGATTAACTTTGATATAGGATGAGAGAAGACGTCGGCAGAGCATTTCTCCATCTTAATCTTGAAATCGTGCAAGGGGAACACGTATTTCTTTTAATGCTATAAGAATTAATAAATCACTGATAGCCGCGTAGAAAATGCCTGCTTGCAACTAATTGAAAATATTCTTATGTATACATGTGAATGAGTATTTCCAACCAATTTTGTTTAGAAACTAATTATTTTCTTTTTACAAAAACGTTTTATATAAAATTGTACTCTTGAGGCAGATATGTTTAATAACTTGTGCATCAGATTTGTAATGGCAGCTTTTTGTTTACAGTTACATAGTTGTTTTTTTGATATTTGACAGTTCTACTCGTAAGATTGTTCCTATGAGATATCTCTTAACAACGCTCTCATAAGAATTCTTATAAGATTACAATAACACTAATTTTAAGTCTACACCTAACAAAATTCTCTCAGCGATGGAATTTGACGTTCTCATCACAGATCTTATCTCTAATGTAGACTTCAAGTTAGACGGAGTTAATCTCTTAAAGGCCACCATTAGGAAAAGAAGAAAGGCAAAAGGGGTATTCAGGTACATGCGAAATGCTCTAAATCTAATGATCTAGATCATGTGCGTAGATAAGAGGCCATAGATCATCTACCTCAATTTAAAAAAGTTTATTTTTGCAAATCAACCCTCGAGACGGAGACCTTGGGATGTGCTCAAAATTACGAGTAGATTATTGATTCTTAAAGGCGATTGAAAACGTATAGGCAGCTGCCTTCTGTCAAACACAAATATAGGGCGCACAAAAGAAAACACAACAGAGAGATAGAGGGAGAGAGAGAGAGAGAGTCTGCCTCGGCCTAAACGCCCTATAATATGTAAATTAGGCGGACATTGAAAAAATGCAAACTAAGTTAAAAAGCCTTAACACAAACCTTTAAGAAGCTAGAATAAGAGCTGCTTCTGGTTCAGACAATTGCGCAAAATTCTTAGAAAGTAACTGGGCATGAGTCGCTTTCACTACGATCAAAGTGTGAATTTCTTTCATTTTTCACAAAAGTGAAATAAAATCTCAGTGATTTAAGTTACAAAAATTAAATAAAAACTACATGAACATTTTATATCAATTCTAATTCTGTAAATAATGTATAAAAGAGGACAAAAAATTATTCTTATAAAAAAATTCTAAATTTAAAAAAAAAAAAAAAAGTTTAAACATTAGAGTCACTAGATTCCAAAACAATTGCCAGCTATTTTTGATACGGTTATGCCATTCCTCATACTCCATGAAAAGAAAATGGTTAATATTTTGATTTTAATAAATTATAATTTAGGAAACTTTCAACAAATACTAAATTTGCCTTTGAAGCGTAACAAACAATATGCTAAAACCATTACTACTCTTATTTCCTTCATTTTTAAAGGGTAAAAAGAAATTGAAAAATAAAAAAAAATTAAATTCTACCAACTGCTGGTGATTAGATGAAGGATAGATGATGATGTTGATGATGGCGTTATTAAGGAAGCAGCATGATAGAGAAGGTCAAACCAACACAAGTTAAGTCATTAGTACTTAAAATCATTTGCCATCTGTTATTTTGGCATCTGCAGTAAAGGACGAGTCTTATTTCATTTAAACCAAATAAATATAAGGACATTGTATTTTTATACAATTTTTTTTCATTTGAGCAAATAACTCTTTATAGTTATTTGGAACATTTTAAACATGTGTGTATGTAAAAAAATACCCACATCTAAAAGGATAAAGTTTAAGGAAATACATAGCTGGTTGCTACGAGGTTAACTATTTCATTCTTTCAAAGTCAATTATTACAATTCTTTAGACTTAAGCCGGCCACTCACGTGCAATTTTAACTTTCAGTTTCAACTGTTCAGTTATGAGTTAAAGACTTAACTGTGAACTGTGATGTACACACACGTACAGTTCAGTACTTCGGTTTTAAACATGGACTCGAACGAGCAGGACGGTTTGGCTTGTACTTCTTGGTCATTTTGTTGTAGGCAGCATCTTTTTTCTTTTGCGCGATTATGGTACTCGCTTGGTTTAACTTACCATAAGCAGGGTTCAGATCTAATACTGCAATAAAATCAACTATATATTGCTTCTATATGCGCAACATGATAGACGCTCTCGCTCGACAAAGATTAAACTAAAGGTACGGTCAGACTAGTCAAATATTTTATCAAAAAAACGTAACCAATATTTTTTCAAATATTTTTTTAATTTTTTCTCACACGCACCATTACAAATGACGATTTATAATATAGAAAATGTGATATCTTACCTATTACATTAAGTAGGATTTTCCATTTCTTCATAAGTGTTGAGAGAGACAAAAACTGTTTTCAATTATTTAGTGGTTACATCTTTTTGGTCAAATATTTGACTTATCTGACCGTACTTTAAGAGCGGTACAATTGAACCTACACACACGTTCACTTCATTTAAAATGTCAGTTAAAAATATAAAAATTTAAAATTTCTCAGTTAAACTGAACAGGTGAGTTGAACTGTTTGTTATTACCCATATGCGTACAGTTTTAAATGACAGTTTTAACTGTGGCCGGCTTAAGAAGCGCCACATAAACATTACTAATAGCTGTATGCCTTAGCAACGAAGAAGTGTTTTTGAAACACGTTGTTTATTTATCGGCTTGAAGATAAGCGCTAATAAGGCTGCTCTGTACGACCTGACTTTATTCTTGTCCTTTGGTGGATTCTTTAAAATTAAGTAGTTCAATAATAAATCCATTACCTTGAGGTCTCTTTACTTTGCTCATTTTAGTTTTGTTGTTTTTAATTGTTGTTATAATTTGTTTGGATTCAGTTAAATTAAATTGAAAGTTTTTAAGGGTATAAAAGAACAAGGTTGCCAGATCTTTCCAGTTTAGAGGAGTCTAGTCGTTTTTTCTCGCCTATTACCAGAAATCGCAGTTACGACCTGTGCGAAATATTTCAAGAATAATTTAAAACTGATATAAAAAGAAAAGAAGTATATAAAATACATCATTCTATTCATTACTAGAATAGAAATGAAAAATAAAAATATTGATTTTTTTAAAGAAATTTAAGAAAAACAGATGGCCAACAAACAAAAAAAAAAAAATAATTCCAATAGAGATGCTCTCAATCAATTTTAAAACTTGAGGTGGTGAACGTAATCTCTAATTATCTACAGCTAAACTTTGTAATAAATTTAATATTTCAAATTAAAAACATATACAATTTATTTAGGCGAGTGGATCCGAGAGCATATTTGTCACAAATACACCAGCTTTATTTTACACTCTCATTAAAATTTAAGAAGCTGCCATACTCGTTAAATTTGAAGCCCAACTACCGATTTGTAATAAATCAAGATTTTTTTTTATAATTTCTTTTTACAAAATTTAACTTAAGTAAATAGCTCTCGTATAAACTACATCATTATTGTTATTAGTTATCATCGTCATCTGAAATATGTCATGTTGCCACTTGAAGTGTTTATGAGGGTTTTTTTTCGTATTTTATTTTTCATTCTCCATATCATGCGACACTTAATAAAAACAATAAACATTTAAAACAAGAACCTTAAATGGAAATCTATTTTATAACAGTTTATTGTTATTTTATGAGACATCCTTAAAAACACAAACTTACATTAATACAAACTTTCATACACACATACATACATACATACACAAACTTGTGTATTCTCCTAAATTCACAAATAGTTGCAAAAGTATGTGAGAGTTTGAAACTGTATTTTTTATGATTGTTGGACCAACACCAGGATAATGATATTCAGTGGCCATAATTTGAATATAGTTTTAGTTTTGGATTATAGAAGTTATTTGTTTTTTCTTCGTCTTATTTTTTGTATGTTTGTTAATGTAATTTATATATAAATATTTGTTTTAGCAGATACTACTCACACCCAGCGTGCATGACGATAGTCGAAAAATAAAATAATTTCTATGTAAAACAATAATTTAAATAATTTAATTTATTTTTAAAGAAGACAACAAAAAATTTTAAAACTTTTGTTATATTTTTTAATTTAAATGTAGGTTAATTATAATTATTTGCACAGTCACTTGGACCGATTTTCCGAAAATTTGGGTCATTTAAGTGAAGAACAAGGAGAAAGGTTTCACCAAGATATCAAAATAATGGAGAAACGGTACCAGAGAAGGTGGGATACACATATGATGGCAGACTACTGTTGGAATTTGCAAAGAGACTCTAATCCGGCTGTTCATTCTAGATTGTCTCTTAAAAGAAGCTTTACATCCTGTAACTAGAATTATATTTATATTATGTATTTAATGCTTTGTGAGAAATTTTTTTATTTTAATAAAACTGTACGAAACAGGTTTACTTCTTTGTTTGTTTTTTAATTCCTATGGAAAAGTTTTACTTTTTAAATACTTAAAAAAAGCTATATCATGAAAACTACAGCTGATAGAGACAAACTGATTTCAGATTTGAATTCAGCGCACCCAAATTAACATGGACGTCTGCACAAAAACTGAAACAACTTTCAAATAATTTGTTTAAAAACTTTATTTTTCGTTTTAATTTTGTTTGTTTATAATTTATAAAATTTAAAATTTTAATGAAATTAATTGTTTTTTGTATAACACATATCCACACACCACTTTTAACATCTCTTTTTGTTTACATTTTTTACAGCTAGTTCAGATAAACATGCGATAAAAATTAGAGAAGACAGAAATTTTTCGTGCTTCGCAAGTAGATTCAATATGAATCTACCTACCAGCTTCACTCTCATAATTTTGTAAGGCGAAGCAAGTTGATTCGCTCATGATTGGAGTTTGAAGCAAGAATAGAGAGCGAAGCAGGTGCCGTGGAAACATACTATAACACAAGTTGAACAATCTCTATAGCTGCGTTGGAAGCGGCGCTTGCTTGCTGTAACCAAAAGAACATCAAGTTAATAAGTTTCAAGAACACCGTCGGACATGCTTACAAAAGCAACATAATAATTAAAGTAGTAGAATGCAATTAAAAATGATATAGAGCAGTATAAACCTCCCAGAAAGAAGAAGACAATTATTGTGTGAAGCCGTGGCAAATAATTCAGTGAAGACGTCTGTGTCTGTCTACTTAATATTATAAAAGCAGATTTTTGTCAAGGCGTCCTTTATTAGACTTGTGTTTGTCATAAGCGAACTAGTTCATTTAAACAATTTCATCGATTAAAATATATTTTGCCCGGAAATATATTTTGTATTTTAATTACCAGACAAGTTTATCTAGAATGTATGTCTTTGTTTCCTTGTTGTCTATTTGGGATATGAAACTAGTGCTGTCATGCATTGCTACAGTGTTGTTGCCATCATATTCTGAAAAGAACATTTGATCTAAAAGAGTTTTTTAACTAAAGAAAGCGTTTGAATTCAAAGTTAAAAAGTACGAATAATACGTCAAGAAAACATTTGAACTGAGATAGCCTTTGGACTAAAATTTGAACTAGTTCATTTTTTAACTTTGAACTAAAAACAGCGATCACTATATTGAAGCATATGGCACAAGTCTATCTTTTATAACCCTACGTCTTCACGAGCCATCAACTCGGTGTGAGCATCATGTCGCATATAAATTCGGCTAATGTAGACATCCAATGTTTATGTTTCGTTCATGTGCAACCATCGTTGGCCGAAAATTTGTCTGAGCAATGATGTTCGCCATTTAAGCTACCCATACACGACATGCTTTTTACATCTGACATGTCGAATTTCCCACTGTAAAACACATACATGTCGTGTAGGGCTGTTAAAACATTGCTTCTGTAAAAAACATGTGGAAAGTCATCTGACAAAATTTCATTTAGAACGTGTTCTATTTTGATCTGACAAACCATCTGACATCAGCTGTTTTTATGAATCTATGCCGTATAAAAACAATCAACGGCGGTTGAGCATTGGCGGTAGTATTAGCCGACTGAAGATAATATTTTATATGACCAAAGTCTGAAATTGCTTTTAAATATTAAGCAATAATTATGTAAATTTTGTATCATTATTCAATGCAAACTGATCTTCTTCATATTTAGAGTAAAAAATAAAATAACTATATTTTCAAGTCTTTAGTAATTCCGCAACGCTCGCAAAAATATTTTAAGACGACAACAAGCCATTTTAAAACCGGACGGCTTGGATATTTGTACAGTGAAAACAGAGAATTAATTAAAAAGGGAAATTGAATTTGGAATGCTTTTAAATCCTCCAAGCGAAATTCATTCATAGCCATTGAAGTGAAACCAAGTCCAAAATCCCTTCGAAGCAAACATTTTTGGCTCCAAACAGTGCGATTTCTTTTTGTCTTTTTGTCTTTTCTTCTTTTATTTTGATTTTAATTTAATTGCTGTAAAAATTGAAATAACACTACACAATTTAATTGTTTTAGTTTTTAAATCCATTTTTTAAATAATCACTTTTCACAAAAAACTATTTTAATTAAAATTGCGAGCAGATCAGCTGTTGTAAACAAATAATAGGTCTGTTCCAGATGCATAACAAAACAGTCCAAACTAGTACAAATTAGTCCAAAAGCGTTCCAGATAACAATTTTTGAGAGTAAAATTTTTCATTTCCTGTACAAAGTTGTACGAGCTTTTTCTTTGGGTAAGTTCGTACTAGATTTAAATTATCAGCTGTTTTTTGTTTACATTAAAAAATCAAATAATTTTTTAATAAATACAAAATGTTGTTACTTAAATCAAAATGAGATAGTTTTCAAATAAACTTGAAGTTGTAAGTACTTGTGCATATATTTGTGGATATTGATATTTGTGGATATTTAACACGATTTAAAGTTCCAGGAGAACATGCAATGGTCAATTGTCTTTCCATTATGCAAAAATTTTTAATAATTTTTAAATAATTAGCTTATACCTTTTTCAGTTTATATTTAATTACTTTTTACAGCTGCTGGCATTGCTGCAAATGATTTGTTTTTTAAATATTTTTCATTTTAAGCGTCTAAAATCACTTAAATAAAATTTATTTAATTAAGTCAGCACCTTTAGCATTTTAGGATGTTCAATTGTGGTTTTTTCCGTTCCAGTAATATCGGACTACTTTGTCACATTCAGAGAGTACTTACATTTTTACTCTCAAAAGTCCGGACTATTTTGTTACGCATCTGCAACAGACCTAATAATTTTGGCAGACGTAATCATACATGTACGTTTGTGACCAAATATTAAAAGTCTGCTGTGAAATACCAATTTTGACACACATGCAGAATTACATATGACTTACACAGATTAAAAGTCAGATGTAAAAAACATGTCGTGTATGGGTGGCTTAAAAAAACAAACTTGCAAATACAGATTAACTTTAATTTTCTTAAATATGGAAACAGAAAATTGTCATATTTTTTAAAAACTCTCTAATTTTTGCCGAATTTAAATATGTAAATCCAAATTAAGTTGTATAAGTAAGAGTGCTTTATGCGGTCATACCAAATCTGATAAATTCTATACCATAGTGATGTTAGATATTGCTTATGCTGTTATGTTTCCCAATTTCTTAGCAGTCGGCGTTGGGCAGAAAACAGACTCGACTGGACTGGCATGCTTTGTGTAAATTTTCACATACTTTATCTGATATTGTTTCCCAAGCTTGAGTAACCACGTTTATGCATTTTTCCCCAATTTTCATCAAAGTTTTATAGTATAAAGCAACATTCTTTCTTCTTCAATTATCTTAAAACGTTTTAACTTGGCGACATGTTCATACAATTTTTACTCCTCTTTTAATATTTCTTACAATTAGCAATGTGGTTTTTCGTACTTAATCTTTTTCTACTCAACAAATACTTTAATTTATTTTTACTAACAAAAAAAGTCCTTTTATTCATTAACATTGAGTTGTATTCCTTTTTATTTTTTTATTTTGTTGTATTTGAAAGAAAACCAACTTAAAAAAGAAACCAATAATGTGGTAAAGCCTTCAATTACCCATTACACATTGTGTATGAACATGGTCTCTAGTGACTAAAAAGTTTGAATTAGAAGTTGCATTAGGCAAAAAAAAAAAAAAAAAGGAATGGAAAAACTTTATGGAAAACAAAATTTGTTCATTTATATTGTGGTCAAGTTTTTATTGAACTTGAATAGTTTTTGCTCACTTTTTCTATTTATTTAATTTTTTTTTCTTTGCGCATAAAATTGTATGTGATTGTGTTTATAGTTGGAAATAAGCGATAATTGACTTAATAGATCTTTTAAGTAGTTGTTACAAGAATAATGGACATAATAAGAGTTGGGGGGTATTCTTACAGTGTGTCAATAAATTCCTAATTTGATAAGGTAGAGCAAATTATAAAAAGAAATAATATTAGTGAGATTTAAATGGCAGCAATGGTTTCCTTCATTACTATTTTTTTGCAAGTTGTTAAGGGAAGAAAGTTCTTTTTTCAAAATTTATTTATGAAACTTGCTCAGGGCAATTTTTATATATAACAATAACAAGAAAGGCCCATAAACACCCAAAGACCAGATATCGCACCAATCCGTCATGTTCACAATATCAATATACCATGATGGGATTCGGTTTTATGCTAGTAAATGCCTTAAATGGCCTTGACTTAGCTTCTCTCAACCCTCTTGTACCCAAAACCGCCTGTAGACGGGCTATATTCGTTACTCACTTATTTGCTTTCCAAACACTGTTTTACTTTTTTTGGAATTTTGTCTGATTCGGGGTACTCCAAAAAATGCTTTTAATTTAATAAAAGTTTTTTTTTTAATATTTTTATTTTAAGAAAAGAGTATATCACAAAAATAATTGTTTATCCAGAAAAAAATTTGGGTACTAGAGGGAGTGTGTGAAAATTCTATTTTAGAAATATTTTTTTTATTTTAATGTCTGGCAGAGCACATGCAGGATCATCGCAAAACGACGTTAATACAAAAGAACAGAATAAAATTCTGGAACTTCTTAAATGTTTACCCGATTTTCTTGAAACAAAGATCTATTTATATAGAAGAACATAAGCTTTTCGTGTACTGCATTTGTATACACCCTGTTTCAATTTAGGGTAGTACAACAGGGCGTCAAGGCAGGCATCTTTAACTTTGAGAAATGTTTCAAAAATGAACCGATTTCATAAAATTTTCTAGTACTCCACATACGTAGATAAAAAAGCGTGCATGAATTTGCATGATATTTTTTATTATAAAAGATCAGAAGAGCAATATATTTTTGTGGATTTTTTTCGCGACTGGCTGGAATGCGAATTACGTATGCAAGACATGATCCAAACAAATCCATATGCAGAGGCTTTGCATCAAGCAATGGTAATAAGGAAATGTAAACTTCTTGAACGCAAAGCCTTTGTCGCTGCATTGTATTTAGACCCTCGCTTTAGTTTTTAAGGAGCGCCACTAATTACATATGATCAAAAGCAAACTGTAATGGTAGGCTTCATTTTAACTAAAAAAACAATAATAATAATAATAATAATAATTATAATAATAATAACAATAATAACATTTATTAATATATTTTTAGGATCACTTAATACAGACGTTTGAAGTTATTAATCAAACACCGTATTCGACGATTGTTCTACTTCGTTCGATAATACTCCAACTACGTCAAGTGCTGCATACTCTAAACTAATGCAATATGTCCAGCTACTCCTAAATACAACGCATTTAACAACACAAAAACAAAATTATCACATAAAAACCGAACTACTTGCTTGATGTGAAAAAACCATGCAACCCTTTGAGATAAACGTATTGGAATATTGGAAATAAAATTGTCAACACAATTCAAAATTAAGCCCGATTGCCGAAGTTGTATTTGCTGTACCTGCAACACAAGTTTCTGTAGAACGTGTATTTAGTGCACTTGCTACAGTCTTGACCAAGTTAAGATCTAAGCTATCAAAAAAGTCAATTTCTAATATATTAATAGCAAAATTAAGTCTTAACTTGCTTGACTGTTTAAACCTTAAAATAGAAAACACTGAATAAACAGAGTTTAATTTTGTCCAAAGCAAAGGAATTCTATTTATAAAACAAATAAATTCTTTTATAAATATAAATAAATAATAATAATAAATAAACATAAATAAACAGCCAGTGACGACTGTCTTCACCGAAAGGTATGACAACAAATATAAATAAATTTTTTAAACTAAATAAAACAATTGTTTTCATTTGCATTTAACAGGCTTTTCCGATTACTAATAGATAATTTTGTGTCTATCGTACATGTACTTTTTTGCCGTTCGTACATGCAGTTTTTTTCATTTTACATGTACGTTTTTTTTCGTACATATCTTTCATGCAGGATTTTAGCCGTATACGTACACAAAGAATAGCTACAGTCGTACATTCACGTACGTGTACGCAAATAAATATTTTAATAAAACACATTCGTGGATGCTTACGGAAAATTTCAAAATTTAGAGACACATATAATTGTTATGATGTGTGTACTTTCTGAACTCTGCTTTTATACTTTAAGAGAAATTTGATTAAAAATTAAGATTACAAAATGTTTACCTTAGCATTTTTTGGTTTTTCACCTCTAGTTTTTTTTTTAATGAGAGATAGAATTATTTCAAAAATATATTTAGTAAGCTAATAATATAATAAATAATTTTTTTTTTTTACTTCATTAGGTTAATAGCAATATTTGTTTAAATTCAAATTCCATAAAAAATTAAAAAATATGTGAAATTTTGATCTAAAAGTACTTTCAGGTTTTTAAATAGATTTTTTTTTTTTTAGTAAATTTATAAAGTTTTCAACATTTTCTTCAAGATAAAACCTTAAGTAATACACATATTATGGAATTCTGGCGAAGCACCCTAAATTCAGTATTGCGCGAATTTTAGATTTTTGTTAATAAATTATCCAAATTCGCGCAATACTGACTTTAGGGTGCTTCGCCAGACAGTAAAAAAATTGCATGCTGACTTTAATTTTTTTATAAGAACTATTCTAGTACGATTATTTTCACTAGTTGATCAAATTTTGTAGACTTTCAGCGCATATTTGGGCAATTGAAAAAAATTAAAGGTTTTGGGAAGAAAATTTTTTATTACGCAAAACATAAAATTTTTAAAACTTATTAGCTTTTTTTCATTTGAAAAACTACCGCAAAAATCAGAGATAAATATCTATCCACTAATTTACAGTTTGTACACCTTTTTTAGTAAAACCACTGTAAATGATGCACACAATTATGGTACCTCGCGCAAAATAATCTCTTATTTAAAAACACAAAAAATTAAAAATAATAAATAATACAAATTTTAAATCTCTATTTATAAAATTAATTAAAAAACAAAATTAACTAATTAAAACATTAATTAAAAAAATATATTTTTAATTAATAAATAATTGAGTCAATTAAAAATTTAATAAAATTTCAATCTCAAAACAACTAAAACCTTTAAGAAGCCATATAATTTTTTTTAACCTTTCCAAGATTACGAATTATAAGGAATGCGGGTTCAGAAAACCTGTTGAAGACAGTTTGCATTTTTTATGTAAGTGTCCGTCTTTATGTAAAAGAAATTTAAGTTCTTTGAAATTTGAAAAAAATAAAATTTTCTCTTTCTTTTAAATAGAAACCAATTATTGAATAAAACTAAAATAAAGTATCACTTAAAAACTATCAATGTCATAAGGAGCAAACAAAACTGATGAACTAGTCTAATTACTTGAAGACTCATGTTAAATTTAAAAATAAAACAAAAAAACTACAAAAAGATACAACCAAAAACACACTTACTCTCTTAATATTTAACTGTAAAAGAGATGATAAAACTTTGAAACGGATGAGGAAGCTGGTGAGTAATTTTAAAATAAAGTATCCAGGGAAAACAATTAACTTTTAATCTAACACAAACCTATTTTAATGAACTTAAGTTTGGAATGTGAAAAAGGTCAATAAAGGAACAATTTCAAAAACTACGAAATGCAAACGAGTTTAAAAATACTCCCACAAACATATGTATGAGTACGCAAACAAATACTTCTAAATACTGCTAGACAAAGAGCAAAGAACAATTTAAACCACTTCATTTTGGAAGTTTGGCAAAAGTCAGTTTTACTGACCATCTTTAGGATACTTGAATAACGACAGATTTTAATACTCATGAGTGTGAGAGTTTCTGTGTATAAACAAAATGCTATTGGAAATGTCAGCTACCGAAAGCAGCAAGACCAGAAAAAAGGGAATTATCTGATTTTCAATTTATTTAAATAGGAAGGGCATATTTTAGCAGATCTTTTAAAACTGGTTTTAGTTTAAAGAAGTGTGAGAGATTTGTTTGAAGTTACTTTGTTTTTAAGTTTATCGAGCAATAGATGAATAATCCTTCCTTTTAATATTCTTTCGTACATGTTTTTGCATTTGAAAAGAAAAGTGAAAAAATGTAAAAAAAGTACAATTTAACTTTTGCGAGATGTATAATAATAATAATAATATGCTACACAAATTTTTTAAAATAAAATTTATTCGTTCCATACCGGGTTATTTTGATGTAAAAGAAGAACACCCATATCATTCAACCCACTAAGAAAGAATTTTCAGAAATCAAATGTTAAAGCAATAAAAGGGCAAAGCGTCTAAACTGTAATTCTCAGAAGACATACAGTTAGAAAAAAACACTCAAAATAATCTTATCAAAATACAATATAATAGGATACGCATTTGGTACTTTTTTTAATATTTGTACTTTTACATGACTAAAGCGATATTTATATTATTAAAAGAAAACCACTTACTTCCTGCAACATTAACAGTTATTTCTATTCTTAACAACACAAAGATTAGGTCTGGACTTAAAGGTACAAAATTTATTAAATTTTGGTACTTTTATATTAAAAATTTGTTTGATCTATTTTTCATATTTTATAAATATTTTATTATGAGCTCTTAACCAACATAACAGTAAGAGAATAAGAAAACAGCTGATAACATAAGAATCTATTGAGTTAACGTGCGCCTAAATAGCGTCGACCCTATCATGGCGCACGTATGTAGTAAATCGTTTTAGAAAAAAAAAGAATACAAAAACTAAAAACGAGTAATTTCGAAAAAATCTAAATGCGTATTCTTAAACAATTATCAAAATCGAAAAAGTGCAAATGAAGGAACGCATCAAAATAAAAATAAAAAGTACCAGAAAAGTAATAAATTCTGATTATAATTGTTAATAGCGCCTTTTGAATACGAAAACCTAAAAATTAATAATTTCAAAAAAATCTAAATGTGTTTTCTTAAAAATTTTTCAAAATCGAAAAAGTGCAAATTAAGGAACGCATCAAAAAAAGTACCAGAAAAGTACTAAATTCTGATTATAAATGTTGAAAGCGCATTTTGAATACGAAAACCTAAAAAAAAATAATTTCGAAAAAATCTAAATGTGTTTTCTTGAAAAATAATTAAAATCGAAAAAGTGCAAATTAAGGACCGCATAAAAAAAAAATACGAGAAAAGTACTAAATTCTGATTATAAATGTTGATAGCGCCTTTTGAATACAAAAACCTAAAAATGAATAATTTCGAAAAAATCTAAATGTGTATTTATAAAAAAATTATCAAAATCTAAAAAGTGCAAGTTAAGGAACGCATCAAAGAAAATAGTTCCAGAAAAGTACTAAATTCTGAAAAACAGGCAAAATAAAAAATCTGGTCTTAAAAAATTTAAACATAAAAAATATTTTTTTTAATTACTCCAACGGTTGGCGTGTTCTTGTATATGTGTGCACATAGTAAAAAATTTACTAAATGTGGAAGAAATTTTTGTGGATGATTCGGCTATTTTTTCCTGATTGTCTGTTTTATTTATTTTCTTTTTACTATGTTCTCTTTGGCTTACACTTGTCAAATTGTGGCTTTTTTTGAAATGTTTTCATGTCAATTATTGCAGCAGCAACGATTTACTAAACTTCTCCACTTGGTTTTTTTAAGCAAAGTTTCTTTATGGTGTGAGTGAGTGTCCATTTGTGTGAACTTTCAACTTTTGACTTGCTATTGTGTAATGGTTGCCTTAAAAATATTCCACTTCTAAAAGCCATCATGGATTTTTATTTTTTGCGAAGACATAAACGTTTTTCATCTTCATTTATTTTCATTTCATTTTACAATTTAGTATATTGTACTTTTAGCCATAATTATAGATAATTGACATTTAATTGAGCTGTCATAAAATTTGACATTTTAAAGAAAAGCTTTACAAAAAATAAATAATAACTGCGTATAATAAACAAGGAAATACATTATAATGTTGAAATTGATGAGAATGATGATATCATTGTGTTAAAATTTATTTTGGTGGAGGCAATTATGTTGCTTAAATTGGAAAATAAAATTCTTTGATTTCGTCAACGTTATTTAATTAAATTAAAATATTTTTAAATATAAATTTTCATAGGCAACCTTATAGTTAAAGTTAATTATTGTTATAAAAAGCTAAATATTTTCTTCTTTTCATGTGAATTTTTTCTTAGGGAATTAAGATTTTGGGATATTAAACACTAAAACATAATTGATGCAGGGAGTAAACTACCTCTAGAAAGATATTCTGCTTTAAATTCTATTATTATACATGAGAAGAATATGCCAAGGCGAATTAATTTAAAGGTGCTCCTAATAGCAAGTTGAATTTTATTTTGTGTTCAACCTTATGGCCAAAAATTTTCGGATAATTTGAAAATGTAAAAACTTGTAAATCATGGCGAAATAATACTAGGTGGTCTCGACAGCGAATTCATTGATTTTCGCCGAAACGTTAAGTGTCAAACACCATATAAAAAAAAAATATTCACATTTTTTATAAATGGATTTTGACATTGCAGGTTTTGGCGAAAATTATTGAATTCGCCATTGCGACCATCTAGTATTGATTCGCCTTGCTTGTAAATTTTATAAAATTAAATTTTAAAACCAAAAAAAATGAAATGTGTAAATTCGGCTTCCTTTTGTTTAGTCAGCTATATTTTACATAAAAGTGGTGCTCTAAAACGACAAAAATTAACGAATTTGGTATTACGACCACCTAGTAATTGATTCGCCTTCGAATAAGTTGTATAAAAATATTTCAAGGCGAATAAACTACCAGGTGTCAGCGCAAGCGATTTCAATCAATTACTGTCAAACTATTTACATATAAAATTACTAGGAGGTAGAGATGGCGAATTTATTAATTATTAAAAATTATTAAATTTAAACAAATCAAAGAGAAAAGTAAAACAAGTTTAGAATGAAAATATTATTCACGATAGGGCGAATTTTTGTTTACCTGAAAAATTGTTTACATGATTCAAACAACTGGCGTTTGGGAAAAAGAGAAAATATTTTAAGGGAAAGATATTCATAGTAGAAGGAAATAATATTTTTAAGCCTGGACCTTAAAAACACATACATATAACACTAAAGATTTTGTTACAAAAAAGTTGTAATGCCTTTACATATATGAATTAATATAGCTAAATCTTCATACTTTAATAAAAACCATTTAATGCTGTCACTGGAATGAATCTATGATAATGTACTAGAATTAAAACAGCACCTTCCAATAAATAAGATTCACAGTCAAATCAAGTTTCTTTTCCGATATACGAGGGCTGCTATATATATTTCTGGCCTGGCAACACTGAGTGCTGTCAAGTGCAATCTGACATTTCCATTGGAAAGTTTGTCATTTTTAAGCATAATCGTACTCAAAACGTTTTGACGTACGACCATTATTTGTGTTGTTTACAGTGACTTGAAAAAATTTATATAGAAAAAAATGGAATTAACTCGTGAACATTTTCGTTCCATCATTTTTCACAACTTTCGACGTGGATTATCACGAGTGCATTGATGAACTTAAATCTTTGTATGGCGATGAAGCACCATCTTATAGCACTGTTAAAAATTTGTATAATGAATTTAATCGTGGCCGAAGCTCACTCAAAGACGAATTCCGTGAAGGTCGTCCAAAAACGGCTGTTGTGCCAGAGAACATTGATGCCGTGCGTGAACTCATAATGAAGATCGACATGCGACATACCGAGCGATAGAAACATCCTTGGACATTTCTTCTACCAGCATACATTCGATACTGCATGAACACCTGGTCGTAAAAAAGGTTTGTCCTCGTTGGATCCCGCACAATTTGAAAGTCGCTCAAAAAAAGGCTCGTGTCGATTGGTGCAAAGAAATGTTGCAAAAATACGATTGCGGTGCTTAAAAAGACGTTTATAAGATCGTTACAGATGACGAATTATGGATCTATGCGTATGAGCCCGAAACGAAACAAAAATCGACCGTGTGGGTTTTTAAAGACAAGCAAAATCCAACGAAAGTTGCTCGTGGAAGAAGCACTTCAAAGCAAATGCTCGCCTGTTTCTTTGGCAAAACTGGTCATGTGGCGACTGTTCCGCTTGAGCAACGTAGGACGGTCACTTCTGAGTGGTACACTACAATTTGTTTGCATGAAGTCATCGGAGAAATTCGAAAAAC
Organism: Cistogaster globosa; assembly: GCA_937654795.1. NCBI lineage: Eukaryota > Metazoa > Arthropoda > Insecta > Diptera > Tachinidae > Cistogaster > Cistogaster globosa. The sequence continues at coordinate 106,317,459 of OW569406.1, read as the reverse complement.
CAACAAGAGATGTATTGGCCTAATTTTCTAGTACATTAGAACATTTGAAAGCTTATGACTATATTAAAAACATAAATATCTAGCGGTAAATATGGATGAAAATATAAATAAATGATATAATATAACGTTTATAATATTATGGTTTTAACGGACTAGTATTTGACTTTTACACTTACATTATTTGCATTTCGTCATTTTACATGATCATGCAGGATATTACTAACTGCTGATTATAGTGGTAACTCTGTATCAGAATATCAATAGCTAATAGATCTCCAGTAATTGGTTTCATTTGAAATACCCGTATTCACAAAAGCATGGTTTTGTCTACTCAGCCATAAAAGCTTTCTTTTTATTTTGAGAACTCGAATGAGTAAGAACTATTCATAAATAATAAAAAAAAACTGCAAAGAAAAAAAAACTTAAGACACGTGTAGCTTAATCATTTCTAAATATTAAAAAATTGTGGCAAAAGGAAAGTGCATAATCTCAAAGGTATGTTAAAAAACTATTCAAATACAAAGGGGAACAAATAAAATCTAATACGAACAATTTTTGCCACCCAGGATCGTTCCTGCTCCCAAGTAATAAGCAAGCCCTTTAAAAAAATCCTTTCGGGCCATGAAACAGATGCACTCAGGTGCATCAGCATCTTATATTTCTAAGATACATATAAATCCAAAGGTTTCCCACACGTGCATATTTCATTACTTGTGAACCGAACTGGTAGAGAACTAACTCACGCCTCATTTTTAAGGGTAACCTCAAGTGACTGACACACCACTCTAAATCTGAAAGAACAGAGAATGAGGAAGAAACTCCACAAAATTCAGCTAAAAAAAGAAATGCCTTTCGAGGAAAAACCGCGTTCAAAACCAGAAGAAACTAACTAATGCTGGTTCTATATATCAACACCAAAAACATTAATCATAATCTAGTTATACTTATTCTACGAAATCTGCTACCAATAGTAAACTAATCAAAATTTTTACCTTACCAAACTTACCACTACTCTAATTCCTTGCACATACTACATTATAGTAATGTATAGTGCTAATGTTTTTTTTTATTGCACAAAATTAGCTTCTAATCTGTAAACTAACTCTACTTAAAACCATCTAGTTAGATTCCTGAATACGCTTTTTTTTTGTGTCCACCCATTGGTTCCAGTAACTTAAATTAACATATTTGTCTAAGTCATAGTTCCTAATATATATTTAAGTATTTGCAAATATTACTTCAATAATACAATTCCACTAAAAACATGCAACACGAAATTGCACATCACTGTAAGACACCTAAAGAATGCAGCATGTTCGAAGAGGCCTCGGAGACGTCAACTGCGTAATCATCTTTTTTTTTTATCAACAACAAAATTGGTGAGTGAACAAATATTTATTGTGTATTTCTTGCTTGCATATTTTTTTATTTTCTTCTTCTTTCTTCGTTTTGGATAATGAATTAAAGTAGCAACAACAATAGCTTTTATGAATGAAATCATAGCGAACTTAATTGTTTCAGTAATGTTTCGCAACATTGTATACCCGTATATTGTTTTTGCCTCTTTATTTTCATATCTTTAGTATTGATTTATATACATGTATTTTATTTATTAAACGGGAAGTATTCAACACCAAAAGACTTATAGTTATAAGCAACGATTTGACGTTAGATATTACCGTAAGTCTTTCGCGTGATAGAGTCATTTTAATTTTACTAATTTAGTTTTTTTTAATTAATGTCAAAGGTCTTAAGATGAATTTTGAAGATATGAATAAATTTTATTTAACTATGGAAGTGTAAACAATTTTTTTTCTTACGGATGTAATATGCGTTAGGATGTAACTAATCTCGGGTTTCAGCAAAATTATTGCCGCTGAAACATTTGGTAGGGAGGGTCATGAGGCGCTGGACCCAAACAAACATCATGGGTACCCTAAAATCTACAATTTGAGCACTTATAGTTTTCCGAAAGTATTATATTAAAGGCTTTATCCATGTTTATGTAGCTTGTATTCCGGCGACAGAGGCAAGGGAGTTTATAATTTATTATGTATCCAAGTACAAGTTAGTTTAGGTGATTACGGGATATTGGCAGACAAGAACCCACCCTAAGCAGACTGTAAGCTAGTTCATTCGAGAACTCCCAAATCGTCTATGTTAAATATGCTCAATAAATGAAGTTAAAATCCTTAAACCGTCTTAAACCCTAAACTACAGAAAAAGAAAATTCTTATAAGATTTAAGTAAATCCAACTTCAGCAAACAAATGTATTCACTTGTACGTTACAGAGAAGACGAATCATTGTTTAGCATGACAATGCGAGCTCTCACACATCGGCTCAAACCAGAGCGTTTTTGACCGGCCAAAACGTCGAATTAATGGGACATCCGCCGTACAGCCCTGACTTGGCACCTAATGTTTTCTTCTTGTTTCCGCACATCAAGAAAAAAATGCGTGGTCAACGATTTTCGTCGCCAGAAGAAGCTGTTGAAGTGTTCAAAAACCATGTTTTAGAGGTGTCTCAATCGGAGTGGAAAAAGTGCTTCGACAACTGTTTTGAGCGCATGCAAAAGTGTATAAATCATGCTGGAGAATACTTTGAAAAACAATAAAACCATTTTTGATTATAAATATTCGCATTTTCACTATTAGGCCAGAAATATATATAGCAGCCCTCGTATATGATTTGCTGGGAATTTTATTTCCATTTGAAGTGTAATAGTGAAGAAACAAATGTAATATTACGTTGGATTTTTTGACAATCACAACAATTCTCAATAAATTTCTTTCTTACAAAATCGAATGCAAATTAAGATTTGTAAAATAGTGTAAATGGATCTTTAATGAGTACAAAATTTTTTTAATGTGTTGAGATGGTGTTTTTTTATATATGTCCCAAAATAGTTTCCTAAGGTTGTAGCATTTGCTAAATTAGGTGTCTCAAATAGTAATTGGCTTAGTGTTGCAAAAGTTTTCATAATAATCAGCAATCGTATACGTCATGAATATACCCTACAATTTAATATGTACAACTTTGTAAGCTCTAATAAACATCTAATTTTTAATGTTGCGTTCATTTTTAAATTTTATTATATAGTTTTCACTGCATACATAATTTAAATTATATTTAAATATAATATTTTTTACATATTTATATACAAATGTATGTATGTTTGTACGAATTTTTATTATTAAAGTTTATTAAATTTCAAACTAATATATTGTACCTTATGTATTATATATGAGAATTTACTTAAAAGTACTAAACCAGTTGCAAACTTATTGATTAAATAAAACTTTTAAAATCACTGGGTTAAGGAAAACTTGATTTCAAAATACCTTACATAATCTTAAAAGTTATAATGAAATTTGTTTAACCAATCCTCAGCATAGATTATTTCTTTATAAAAGAATCTTAGAGATTGTGTAGTAAATTTCTTATTATTTCAAAATAAGACGATCTGAATTTTTCATTTAATAACAGCATCAAGTCCCTGACAAATGAACTAATCAATTTATGTTTAAGCCTTAAATGTACTAAGTCTGTGGGAAATCTAGAGGAAAGATTGTGTGATATTTAAAGTTTTTATACTGGATAATTTAAAGCTTTTTTGTATGAGTTTTAGCAGTTTTGTCATATCGGACTTGATAGCCATAAGTCAAAATTGGTCGGATACCCATCTTGTATAACAAAGTTTTGTTTTTTATGTTAAGTTTTCATCTCAGTGTGCAACCACACTTTATCGAGTTGTCACATATGTATTTGACATGTTGTTTTAATAAAAGTTTTATATCTAGGATTATACCTAAATATTTAATATTTTCACTTATAGGAATGATATTTCCTTGGAGTACAAGTTTTGTGAAGGGATTCGCTTGAGAGATTTGTTGTATGGACACATGATAGCTTGAGTTTTATTAACATTAACTTTGAGGAATTTTTATATACTTCCATATCTACTGATTATTTCTTGCCTACATCCCCAATAAACGAAAGTCACTGCTTCGGATAATCATACTTTGCCAGAGAATTATCCGAGTTGCCGAAAATTCCGTCACACAACTAACAAAATAATCGTTTGTTAGAATTATAAGATTTATTGATTTTTTCCTTAAATTCAGATATAAATTAGATAAAATAAAAAATGTCTTCTTCTTCTTCAGACATCGCACAGAATCTTATAAGACAATCTAAAATTATGTTCGAAATTACTTAGATAGAATTGAAACACAAACAAATTTAATTTCTTAACTCACCGAATCAATCCGAGAAAAATGTTATTAAAGAAAATGAAACTGTTATAATTTATATAACTGAACAGGATAAAATTAACTTTAAAAGTGCAAACTAATTCTCGTATCATTTAAAAAAATTTAAATTTTTACCTTCCCTTTTTTAATTAATTATTTTGAATAATTTTTTCAACAGTTTTCCTCTGATTGCATTTTGCTATGGCAACACCTCAGTAGTTGGTGAGTTTACAAATGCAACAGCTGATTTTTGTTTACACTCCCACAAAAAGAAGAAACTGTGGTTTTGCAAATTCATTTACAATTTATTACAAGACAAATAAAATAAAAGTATAAATTTTTAAATTTTTAATGTCAATAACGCTGGACGTAAATGCTTTCCTTAATAAAGATGTCTGTACAACGGGGTGTGATGATATTGTCATGGAAAAAGAAATGGAAACAAATATATTCGATGAAATCGAACATTTATTAAAATTTAATAAGGTAATAGAAATATTATTGTTTAAAAATATTAAATTAAATGCAATTGTTTATAGAATTTAGAATATGGAAATCAAAACAAAGAAGAAGAAAACATACGTAAGAAGAAAGTTGAAGAAACTAAACATAAAGATCCTATAAATTTAGATTTTCTAAATTCTACTCCCGATGATTTCCTGTTAACCACTGACAGTCAAAGTTTGTTAGGAGAAGATCCCTTACTTTATACGGTAGAGCAGGATCGTTTACAACCAGTCTCCTCAAGGTTTATGGTACCAGGTATTTACAAACGAATAGATGGTGCTGCCACCAACGGTTCTAAATTAGAGACTCAAAAGTCTAACGTTTTTATAAGTGAATTTGAAAAGCAAGGCCGTATTATCTCTCAAAAGGAATTTGAACGTTTGTATAAACTAGGTGCAGAATGTGAGGTTCCTTACTTTAGAAGAGTTCTTTTGTTAGAGCCAATGGAAACCGATGATAATGACTGTGAAGATGATTTAGAAAGCAAAGCAGTAGAACATAAGAATACTGTAAAGGAAAAAATTCCCAAAGAATGGGACGCATTAAATCGTTTAGCTTATAACATTTTAAAACTTACTAACCGTGATCACATTGTCATTGATCGCAAGCGAAACGAAATTGTAAGAACTCAATTTAACACCCATCAAAAGACCATCTACAGATTTCTATCACCAGAAGCCTTAGGCTTAAGACGTAATACAGAACAAGAAACTAAAGTTATTGATTTAGAGGAAGAAGAAAAATTTCAAACGACACCTAAATTTCTTAATAAACTGGGAAGACCGCGTAAAAGGTCACAAGAAGATAAAAGCGTTAAAACATCAAACAAAAGCATTAAAAAAGCAGAAAACACAAATACACCTTTAGTTGACACTAAAAATCAAACAAAATCAAATTCAAATTTAAGGACAAGATCTGGACGTTTAATAAAAACACTCAACAATACACAACAAAACTTAATCTCTTTGCTACCACCACCATCGCCACAGGAATCTATAACAAATCTATTAAATGATTTAAAAGACTCCGATTATCAAGGAAGTAAATTGAATATCACACAAGATCCAATTGTTGAAACTGCAGCAACTACAGAAAATATATCGGAGACACAAACATCTCCAAAAAGAAAAGTACCACCTGAAGCTATTTGTCCAACTTGTAAGAAAATCTTTTTGGGCAAAAGGCTACAAAAACATTTTGCCACACATCCAGAACACATGCAAATTACAAATAACTCCCTGAATCCAGTTCAAGACACAAATAACACCGAAGTTAAGCAGCCAGTTGAAGAAATGTCACTTTTTCGGTTTTTGATCTCAAAATTACAAAAAACACAAACACTTAATGAAGACCAAAAGGCTGATCTATTTCTAAACGAGTTAAATGATCTAGTGGAACAATTGCAACTGAGAAGCTCTCGCTTAATACGCAATACTACTGGTTTACATTTTGTTAACCAGCGCTGTGCTAAGCTGTTGGGTATACCAGAAGGTCAATATGCTTTAGATATAACAGCCATAGAAGCTCCTTTAGATCCCGAACTTACTACTCAGTATGACAATTCCATTTCACAAAACCATCATTCACAACCCACTAATATAAGTACACGTAGCTTGGATTATACAAATCTTTCAATTACACTAGACGATACTCTTACTGATGAAGCAGCTCAAAAATTAAATTTATCTGCAGGCGGCAAGTTACTGCCACCTTCGGAGGAGAGTCTTTTAAGAGCTGTTGACGATTTGGTACAGACTGATATAAATAAAATTCATGCCTCCTCTTTGCTGCAACAGCATCCGGCTATTATAAGTCCTCTGTCGTCATCAAACAATACATCCATAGTGCCCAAACTACTGCCACTTCATATTGATCACGCAAGTGATAATGCTGTTGAGGCTGTTCACATGAAAGAGACTACAACAACTGTCACCGCTTCGGATAATCATATGCTGGATTTATCCGTAGATTTTTTCCAATTTAATAATTAACTTTTTAACGTTGTTAAATCATGAAGATAAAAGTTAAAATATTAAACAATTATTGTACAGTTTTTAAATTAAGTAATATTAACAAGTAGAAAGTTAAATAAAATTTAAAGTATAACGTTTTTTTATTAATATTATGAGATAAAATGAAATGTTTATTAAGTTTTCTTTTCTCAACTTTATTATTACAAAAAACCTTTTTTATGCTAAACTGCGTTGCTTGTGCTAAAGTAAAGAAATTAAAGATCTTAATCAAGTTCATTCAATGATTTGTTAACTGCAAATTATTGTTATAAAATTTGTAAAAGAGCCTACTTACACACAGAATAACAGGTAAATATATGTGAATTTCAAAGTCATAAATCATATAACGTTACTCCACACAACTATATGACATGTTCAACCCAATTAAATTTAAAAATATAAGGGCAGCCATTGATACACTATAGAGCCTTTTAAATATATTTCTTGATAATAAAAATTAAAAGTTAAAGGGTGTTTGCACAGATAAGAAATTTTTCGGTTATGATTGTGTATTTTTAACCGATTTAGGATGACGTTCGAAATTTTCTCTATAACAACAAGTTTTATAAGTGAGAGTGTTATATTTGGCTAAGCTGAATCTTATAAACGCTTACCATGTATGTTAATCTAGTTAAGCAAAGTAACTCCAAACAAAAAAAAAAATATTGAGGTGGCAAGAATGAAAAAATTAAAAAATACAAAAAATGTCATCGGCTCTTAATGGGTTAAGCATTTTAAAATTATTTTAGTATTTTCTGAAAGATCTCTTCAAAAGCTTTTAAATGATATCCATATTATTATCTTAAAAAATATGGTGCAAAACCGTAATTTTCTATGAAAAGTTCAGAGGCTCATTACTCGGAAAAAATGGGCGAGCGAAAATTTTTTCATTTTATTTTTTTTTTTTCATTTTTCTAATTCTCTACCGCCCCATATATTTGTTTTTGGTTGGAGTTACTTCATTGTTCCAAATGATATGAAAAAATTAGGGGCAGCTGTGGTGTCTTATATGCTGACCCGAAGAGCATGGACCGATTTTCAATAAATTTTCGAAAGTATGTCGAATCAATTGACGTATTTAAATGTTCTGCTCATCTAGTGCCTTGGCAAAATTGATTGTAACCCAAACACGGACAGACAGACGGGCATCACTCAATCGACTTTGCTATGCATAAGAAGTGAGATTATATTTACTTTATGGAGTTGGAAACGGATATTGTAGAAATTACAAACGGTAAGAAAATCAGATCGGTCCATATCCTTTCAGACAGCGGGCAAAATATCACGACTGCTTCTAATTTTCCATTTCTTTTTTTTTCAACTTTCGTTTGTGTAATAAAAATTTATAAAAAAAAATTAGTGACCTTTTCACCACTCATTACTTATTCACCACTGAATTATACTACGATCTGATACAGTAACTTTTTTTCGAAGAAAAAATGCCTTTTTGAATAGAAAAATTAAACATTGTGGTGGAAAAAAATATCTTAAGCCGATTTATGCTGAAGGGCATATAAGATTTAGCATAGACGAATATAGCATTCTTACTTTAAAGTCTGCGGTTAAACTCTTATTACCAAAAGAGCTCGTGGTACGCAGGGATTTCCATCCTTGCATTGGGCATTGGAGAATAAGATGGTGACCCTTAAAATTAACTTGCGGAAGAGATGGCATTTTCCTATTGCTGTTGCATCCTCGATAGAATACTGCCAAGTCTGCGGCGGATTTTAAATAGTTTCCAGGCTCTACAAGAAGAAATAAGGATACGGCCCTATTGTCTGGGTTCTTTATAAGCCTTAACTCTGGCTATTGCCATAAGCATCAGAGATGCTGGTGGTAAGATCAGCATCAGCGCGTATGGCCTATAGCTTGTAACCGACGTTTATATGTGGAATACTTTGTGTCTGAGGATAAATTTTTACTTACGATCTCTTGTTTACCAACGAGAGTTTTTAACCTTCTTAGCTACGACTGCAATTTGCTGTTGTTTTGTTACTTTCTTTGGTAGCTAAGGACTCATCCAAGTTTTGAGCACGTCTTTCTTGTTGTACTATACAGTACGCTGTTCAAATAAAACAATTTCTTTGCTTTTCCAGTTGAGACTCCGGTAACATTTGAACTGCTGTTTACCTTTGAACAAATTATCCAGCATTGCCTTAACAATAATTAATTTTATTTATACTTAAGGATGTGTTGAGATTTGAACTAACGAATTTTTGATTAACAAACGAATAGACACAATCGAGTGAATTGGCTGCTTCGTTTATACACGTTGCTTTTTTTATAGGGTGATGGCACAGATCGAACAAGTTTTTAACACACACACAAGTAATTTTATCTTCAAACGATCTGTTTTGTATTGGTGGAACAAAATGAAAGAGTTATGATGCGTTATAAGAACACTTGTAAGGTTCAAATAATAAATTGAAAAAGCGATGGTCCAAGAAACAGTCAAAAGTATGTTTGGAGGCCTAAAAGGGGAAAAAACATAAAAATATATTTTAGCTTTAAAGTTTAATGCATCTGAATTTAATATGAACCGTTTTTTTTTAATAAAATTGGAAGTAGCTAAAACTCCACCCTTCCCACGTGGATAAATAAATAAAATAAAAATTAAGTTTTTCATATGCACATTAATGACAACACGGCTGCCAGGGGAGTTGTACAAGAAGCTGACTTTAGTTTCCAATAAAATAATATTTTTCTAGAAGTCAAGCCTGCAATAAACAAAAAATAAAATAGACAACACATAACTGCACAGTTACTTTTCGAACATTAAACATGAATGCCTCGCATCGCATGCCACCGGAAACGGCACTTAAAAAAAATTAAAAAATTTATCATATTTGAATAACTTAAGGCGACCAAGAAATGTCATAGCCAATCGCAATAGTTAAAAAAACTGAAGTAAGAAACCGAAAAGTGCAGTAGATTTAAAAAAAGTGATTTCCAAAAATACCAATATGTGCTTTCACATTTCCATCTTTCGTTTCTCTACAAAATGGCATATTTTTTTAATAAAAAAAAATATTCTATATTTAAATCAAGGTTCTGAGGAACCTCCTCACAAAATTTTATTCAAATCCATGCAGCAGTTTTTTATGTGATTCGAACACAGTCAGACAGAAAGACGAAAATTCCAAAAATAGTGGTGGATGCTAAAAGTCTTCGAGACAGGTCTAATTACTGCCGGAAAACTGGCTTTAATTAGTTTCATAGAAATCTGGGTATCTCGCAAGAGGTGAAGAAGGAACTTCGGTTTTTATAGGACAATAAAAATATGTATATGAAGAGTTGTGCGTTTATCTCTTAAAGCATATGTGAAATAGTAGCGCCTTCGAATAATGACCAGAAAGTAGATATAATCGTTGTTCCTAAAGTTGGATAGCTACGATGATGAGAGGTCGCACATTGGTTGAAGAGTGGCCGATTTGGATAATTTTTTGGTACTTTGTTATCAGATATCAGATATCTAAATATTACGATTCCGTAATATTAGGCTGATATATTATTATTATATATGTTCGCTTGTTTAAAATGGCATGCAAATTTACTGCATATTAATCATTTATTGTCTTCAGACCTACAAATCAAAAAATTGGAGTACGAAAATTATGTTTATAAATTATTAAAAGACTATGCTTAAATTGATAATTCATTTTTTTTCTAAGAAACTGGGTGTAAAATTGGACGGATCAGGTATATATTTTCAGGAGCACATTCTACAATTATAATATTTATTTTTTGTGAAAATTGAGTTGATGCGAAAAAAAATCAATGAAGTTATGGCACTTTTTCAATACAAGTTGTATGGGAAGTGGGCGAGTTTTTTTCAAATTTCATAAAAATGATTCTAAGTGATTAAAAATGCTATTTGGCAAAAAAACAATGCTGTAGGTCAAAATTTAATTAACACTTTGTATTGGAGGTGGGCGTAAAAGTGGGCGGGTCATTTTGATTTTCCACTTATTTCTTGATTTAAACAAAAAACGCCTATGTGCCCCGTTATCCTTCGACAACTTCTTCTATTTTTGGCCTTTTGTTGTATGAACCTCAACCAAGGTGGGTCGTGGCAACTTCAATTATTATCTGCCCCAGCTGAAAGTCAATGAAAATAACACTTGCAGACTAAAGACGCCGAAATGCACATTCGAGCCACATTCGAGACCACGGCAGACATTGGATAAATGTTAGCAATAAAAGAGATTCTGTAATGAAACTGAAAGTTGAAAGTTATCAGCCTGAGGTTATTGGTGGTATCGCATGACTTAATAAAAGTAAGGACGTAGTTCGTTTCTGATATCATTGAGGAGTGAAGGAGGTCGAAAAGGACTGCATAAAGTAAATAATCTGATTTGGTATCCTCCACATATAGTATGACTACCCACTAGAGAGCAATAGTTTAAATAATCATGGTTACTAGTACTGAGATGAGAGAGCTTCTAAAAAATTCAGTATCAACAAAGTTACAGGCGTTAAAATTCTGCAGTGCAATTTTGATACTAATAATTTCCAAAAAATCTACAATTTTGCATTTATATAATTGCAGAATAAATAATTATTCTTTATTCCGAGATTATTAAATGTAACCTTTTGAAAGAAATATTATAAAAAAAAAATTCTAAACTTAAAGATAGAAACATAATTGGGACGCAAGACGAATTTCTTCCAACGCAAGGAATTCGTCATCAAAAATACGTTGTGTAAAATCGTCGTATGAAACTCAATAGCGACGAAACAACGGAACTCTACCTTTTTTTGAAGTTGTTTACTTTTTGCGAGCTGATAGGGTGACCATATAAAAAATAATATCAAAAACTTAAACATTAAAAAAACACAACAAAAAAATTATTATATTTAATAATATGAACATTTATTTTAAATGCTGTAAAATAAAAATAAATAAACAATTTTAATAAAATAACCTAACACTTCGAAATAAAACCAAACATGGTCACATTGTACTACTTTGTTCGTCGTTCGCCGGCGTAAAGACCGGGGCACATATAATCCGTCATACGGTAAAATTTGTCGTAATCAACCGACAAGTCAGTTAAAATACATGTTTTCTTATGAGCGTTGTCACAATCAATACGTGTCCCTCAACGCAAAGTACGAAAGTTGGTCAACTTTTAACTTTTGACGTATGTTGAATACTTTAATAAAAATCAATTGCTTCTTCTTCTTCTTCTTCTTTGTTTACTTTCAACTCTTGCTGTGTTTTAATTGTATTCTGTGATTTTAATAAAACAATTTTGGTGACAAAAAATAAAATGTAAAAATAAATTAAATTATCACAAGAATAAAATACAAATTAAATTTAATAGTCAATAAAAACAGAGACCAAACTTTGATTTAGCATCCGCCAGCAAAGTATTCATTGTGCCAACCTCATCCGTCGTTACTTTATCTTCTGTTGAATACGTCAAAGTACAACTTGTGACGGATTCTATGTACCCCGGCCTTAAGAATTAAAAATAAATCTATTGCATAGTTTGCCGCGTATAACGAATTTCGCGCGACGTCATCATTGTAATCATTTTCATATACATTTTTGACGATGAATATTTGCGACTAAAATTTCTTTGTTCATCCTAGTTGTATTTTAAACATGATTTACAATATTTTTTTTTACAAGTCACCGTTATTGAGATATTGCACAACGATTCATTACGACTGCTTTTAAATATTTGTTACAAAATCACTCGGTGTTATAATGTTTACCAAAAAACGCTCACTTTTGATTTTAGCATGTCAAATGTCATTTATAGCTTTTATGTATTTATCATCAAAGAATTTAATAAGCGTTAAGTCAATATGATTATGATGATGGAATTCGATTAAAATTGCAGTCATTTGATATTTGCTTTAAAATATTTATAATAAAAAGTAATGATTATCACAAATGCTCGAATATAAAAAGGTCTGTTGGCTACAAATGTTTAAGTAAAAAGTAATTAAAACTTATTGAGTGAAAAGGTTTAGTGGAAAAAGTGAAAATGAATAAATCAAATAAATTGCACAAAAATACCTTTGGAGAGAAAAGTTATCAAAAGCAACCAAAAATGTTAAGTAAGTGGAAAAGAAATATCCAAGAAAATATTTTCTAACAAAAGTGTTGAATTTAGTCTATGAAAAACCTCCAGATTATTCCAGTGATAATGATGATGACAATGTATGCTCTCGGGAAGCTGTGAAAAAGAATATTAAATATTATTTGCAAAATACTACTTTACATGGATTAAAATATATATCAGAAGATAAAATTACTATACCAGAAAGGTAAGTCGATTTTTCGATGTCCCAGTATCTATAAAAATTATATTAAAATTAATTTTGGATTCCAGATTTATCGCTTTTGTTAGGTAATCAATTTTCTCTAATTAGTTTTTTGCTAAATCCTTTATCTTAGTGCGCGATCATTTTCGCTTCAGTATTAAAAGTGAACCATTTCGTTTAATTTTTTTGTTTGTTCATTTTCCTCGTTAAACAAATGAAAACACGTTTTAAATTCTTTGATAAGCAAAAAATAAAGTTCTAAATGAATTTTAATACAACTGAAATTAAATAGTGTGAGCGATGAATTTTTTAATACAATTGAACCATTTTGACCGATGTAGTATAAAGCGGAAAGCGCTGAGCAAACCGTTCAGTTGCGTGATTCGTTTTATTGTAATTGTTCGTCTATTAACAACAGAGTTGTAGAAATGAATTTCTATTTTGATGTAGAAAAAAGATATCTATTGCCTACAAGTTTGTAGAGATTTCCATAGACATAATTGCAGATTGTTAGTAAGAGCTCAACAGTGCAGTTTTTATTAAAAACATTATTATATGGAAAAAAGATTTTTGTTTAGAATTTGTTCAATATATTTAATACAAAAAGTTAATTTTTATTGAACTGGTTCAGTTGCAATGGTTACCCAAATAAACAGTTGGCTGGAGCCTATTATTTGCTTCTTGTTATTAAGTTCTGAATTTGTTGGTATAAATTTGATTCATTTATTTTAAAAATTTATTTTACATTCAATATGAACTGATAGCTTATTTTATCTACAACACCTGTTTAATGAAATAGAGACGATTTAAGGGATTCAAAATCCGGGAAGTACATGGTCCATTTTCATTTAAAAAATAAAATAAGCCTCAATTTTCATACCTAGGAAAAGAAAATTTTAACTAAATAAATTTTAAATAAATAAATGTTATTTTAGAATTTAATTAAAAAGAGATTTTTTCCATGCCAAATTATATCAGCAGCTTTGAAAACTTAAAAAAAATCTAATTCAGAAAATTATTAAATTGCAGGTATCGTTTATTTTGTAGCCGGCTTTCTAGGGAGTAGAGCTCTAAATAAATCATTCATTTTTGAGTTTTTCAGGCATGTCATACGTTCCGTTTGAAATGGTTTTGATTCCCTATTAATAATTTCGATCGAATTTCTATTACTTTCTTTACACACCGATTGGTTTTGTGTTTTCAAAAATAAAGCTGAATCTCTACCTTTTAAATTTTAAATGGCAACGTTGATCACACCGAATTAATAAACAGGATCATCTAAATAAAGATGCAAAATAAAAGTAAATTAAAAAACCGAAAAACATAAAATTTGAAAGAAAATCAATTCCGTTTTAGATTTTAATAGTGGTTTCATTCCGAAAAAAATTTTCGTTTGTCGTTTTCTGAAGAACCAGTTAGCGGAATTAAAACTACTTATGATCGGAATTGACTTCTGTGACATGCCTGTTTATTCGTCGCGAAATAGCTAAATTTTGAATTAATTATTTTCACAACAAAAAAGGATTGAATGAAATTTGAATAAATTCAAACGAATTGGGCAGAAATAAATTTCGATTCGTTTCCAATTCAAATGAATTTGTGGAATGAGTTTAAAATGAGTTGCAGTGAGCGAGTTAAAGTGAATTGCAATTCATTTCCTCTTCGTTTGATTTGAAATTCATTCAAATAAATTTGAACAACAAATTGTAATTCAAATGAATGAAATCAAAAACTAGTTTTGCAATCGATCAAATTCAAGAGCAGGGGGGTTACTCTGTATTTCGATTCTAAAGAAAAAACTTTCGAAACGAAATGTATAAGCCATAGAAATTCGAATGATTTGCTTTTCGAATCTAAATACAGAGTAACTTCCGTGATCTATAGGGAACGAAAAAAATGAAAATTTCTGCCACTAAACTTATTCAATGATCAAACGTCAAAGAAAACATGGAGATGCTCTCTGCGTATTTACTCATAAAATCAATAAATTGCTAATTGCTTTTTATAATTTATTTGAATTTATTTAAAATCAATTCAATTAAAATGATATGGAAATGATTTGCAATTCACTTTGACAAATTCATTTGAATTAGAATTGCAATTTATTTTACAATTTCATTTGAATTAGAAACGAATTGCAAATTATTTTTATTAAATTTATTTGAATTGACTCAAATTTCATTCAACTTTTTTATGAAAAAAAAATTAATAAAAAAATGAATGATTCATTTACAGCTCTGCTCTGAAAATCACTTCGAATATTTTTTCATATTTTTTTTATAACTTTGGAACGTCGTAATTTTTGTACCGATTTTGAAATATATTTTGTTTTCTTTATTAGAATGGTTTGTCACTTTCACCAAAAAATCGGACAACAAGGAAGCAAAATGTTTCATTGAGTGTAACATTGAGAGACATGATGGTTTTTAGCACAACTGGATATCGAAAGGGATTTTCTTCAAAATAAAGCATTTTTTTTACTATTACTCCCAGCGAGGACGGTCTAAACCGCATTTTAAATTAACATTTTTTATATTTTCAGAGTTTTCTTTGGGTTGTCCTTTGTTGGTGTAGTTATATTGTCATCATTTTTCATATCAAACATCTACGATAAATGGAATGCCACTCCCATTATAATATCTACTAGTGCTAAGCAGACGCCTAGCACTGATGTGCCATTTCCAGCCATCACCATTTGTAATCTTAATCAGGCGCGAAAAAGTAAAGTACAATTTATAACCAAGTAATGAAATTCCAAAACACATTTAATATTCAATTGTTTGCTTAATCTTTGATTTTTTTTAAGATCCAGCTCTAACTATTCGCTGTTAATGAGTTTATGTGATCAGGCCTCTGGCGATTTGGCCATGACTTATGTCGGCACTTGGAAGTACTTTAAGGCCATATTAATAGAGGTTTGTTTACAATTTAATTTTATGTTAAATATTTTGCCATTTCTCTTAATTCATTTTGAGTTTCAGGTGGCTCAACCTTGTGATGAAATGTTATTGTATTGCAGTTTTGGTTCGCAAATTGAAAACTGTTCCCAGATCTTTAATACAGTTTTAACGGATGACGGTCTGTGCTGCTCTTTTAATGCTTTGGATACGAAATTTCTTTTACGAGATTTTAGGTATGGCCGTCATGATGGCAAAAATTAAGTCCTCTATATTTTAAATTGAGGTCTTTAAAGAAAACTCGTATCTTAATATACTGTACGCTTCTCCCTATGCCAGGTTTTTTATTAATAATTTACCCTTCTGTGGAACCTTAATAATTTTCTATATCTTGCTCTGTCGCTCCGGCTTTATTTGCTTTCAAGATTTGTTAGTTACCAAATATGTAACTTAATAAACTAACGCGGAATCTTTCTTACTCCGGGCGAGATTGAAGTGCTCAATGCAATGTTGAAAACCACACGCGCTCTTAATCTCTGCAAGGCCCGAGCCATCTCTTTGCTTTACTACACAGGCGCCTTTCAGCGTCTCAGCTACTGTTCTCTAATTACAGGCTCCTTAACCATCCCATCAGCATCTTCAGTATACAAACGCCTTCCCCAACTTATTTGCCACGCCTATAAATAAAACAAATATATATTTTTTAATACGTAAAATTAAAAAAACTGTATATCCCAAAAACCGGGATTTATTTTTATAAATCCTGGGATTCGTGAAAAGTCCTCAAGTTCCGGATTTCTCATTTCCCAGTGGGTTTCCAAAAATTAAATCTGGCCTTAAAAGCTTTATTTAATCTTAAAAGATTTTATGACCCATATTTTTAAAATATAAATTTTGGGATTTTTGATGAACGATTTGGGAATTTCGGAAACTAAAATTGCCCTTATAATCCTTTATATTCTGAGAAATTTTTGTGGGCAAAAATTTTAAAATTCCAATTTTGGGATTTTTGATAAACGATTTAGGAATTTTGGGTTTCTGTTTAAATTTTTTTTTATTTGTTTTATTAAGATATCGCTACAAATACACTTTCTATTGCATGTTAAATGAGGCTTAAGTTAGGAGTGATTTACCCTCTGTTAACCGCTGTGATATTTTTTTAATCGTTTCAGACGCTTAAACGTTGCTAATTTATTTACAAAAAATTTTCTTTCTGTCCCACTGTGCAATGTAATTTATGTTCTAAATAATTTTAAAAATTTCACTGCCCCTAAACTATATTTATTTTTTTCTTCTTATTCCAGCGAAAAGAGTTTTCTTATAGATTTTATAGGCAAAAATTTTTAAACTCAATTTTGGGATTTTTGATGAATGACAGGAATTTAAAAATTTGGTTTTAAAATTCTTTTATTTGTTTCATTGGAATATCGTTACGAATACATTTTTTATTGCATGTTAAATGAGCCTTAAGACTGATTAAGCCTCTGCTAACAGCAAGAAATATTTTTTGTTGTTGAACAATTCAGCCGTTTAAAAGTTGCTGATTTATATTCAATACTGTGGAATGTTATATACGTTTTAATTAATTGAAAAATTTAGTACTCCGAAACTAAAGGGGAGCATAGTTTTATTTCTTTTTCTTTTTTATTCCAGCGAAAAAAATCTTTTTGCGTCGGCGTTCCAGATTTCTCGTTTAATTAAAAATTCCAATTTTGGGATTTTTAAAAATTGATTTGGGAATTCGGGGATTTGAGAATTCGGGGATTTGGTTTTAAATTTTTTTTTATTTGTTTCATGTTAAATAGCTCTTATTTTAGGACTGTTTTCTACTCTGCAAATGGCATGTGATTATATTTTTCAAACGATTCAGCCGTTTAGAAGTTGCTGATTTTTTAAAAAAAATTCTTTTCTGTCCCACTGTGTTTAAGTTTTTTTTTTGTTCTTATTCCAGTGAAGAAAATCTTTTAATGCCGACCAAAGATAATCACTATTATTCAATTGATTGGACACCAGAAAATGGTTATCCCAGCAAATTGCCACTACATTATTATCCGCGAGTGTCAGGTGGTACTGGAGTTCGTATGGGCTTAACGGTCATATTAAATGTTTCATCAGAAGAATACTATTGCAGTAAAACCAAATGTGAAGGATTCAAGGTACAACTTTAGAAAGCTTTTTAAGGCAAATAAAAAATTATAAAAATTGAAAAAAATCAATTTCTAGATTCTTGTGCATAATCCTGCAGAGTTGCCTAAAATAAGTAATTATGGTTTTCTTATGGCTGCAGGGAGAGAGGCTCGCGTACCCATCGAACCGATTTATCAAGATGCAGTACCCAGCATAAGATCAATAAGCAAAAATGTACGCAGATGTTTATTTTCCGACGAAGGCGATTTACATTATTATCGTACGTATTCGCGTAAAAATTGTGAACTTGAATGTGAAGCTGATATTCTTATGAAAAGATGTTCCTGTGTCCTCTATTACTTACCACGCTTTGATCCCGATGTACCTATTTGTGGTCCAAAAGATAATTTCTGTACCAATCAAGTGCAATCGGAAATTGAATCGTCGAACACGAGTGTGTCCTGTGACAGCTGCTTACCGGGTTGTTTCGAATTAAATTATCAAACAACTTTAACAGCATCCACAATGATTTATGGAAATTTTATAACATCTGATGATTTTCCATCCGAAATTTTTAATATGACTGATAAGATTGGTGATTTGTCGGTAATGCATTTTTATTATAAATCGAATACATTTCGCAGTACAACGAAATCGGAAATGTTTGGTTTTACCGAATTTTTATGTAAGAATTTCTATAAAAATTAAAGAGTTTAGGTTTAAATTTGTTTAATGAAAATCTTCTTTAGCAAATACTGGTGGCCTTTTGGGTTTATTTATGGGTTTTAGTATCTTCTCCATAATAGAGATTGTTTATTACATAACAGTTAGACCGTACTGTGCTGCCCGCACAATAGAACTGGAAAAGAAACGTAAACATAAAATGGAAAAGGTGTGTGTTATTATTGAGTGAAAGAAGTCGACGTGTTTGTATTAGACTTTAATATAATTTGTTTTTAGAGCTTCATGAAAAAATCACTTAAATATAATGGAACAAATTTCAAGTTTGGCAACAATTCCTGGGTTCAAAAATCGAAGAAAACAAACAAAAAATATAGAAATTATTTACGCAACATCTTTATGACTCAAACAAGTTTGCAGAATGATAACACACAAGTTTATCCTTATATTGAGTAATTTGCAAGGTTAAGAATAATTAAATGAATTAAAATTTATTGTTTTCTGGCTTAGGTTCATTTAATAATTTAATTTCTAAAAATATTTAGAAAGAAAAATTATTTACAAATGTATGCGGATGTTTTTCAAAGAAAATAAGTGAACCTAAGCCAGAAAACAATAAGTTTTAATTCATTTAAATATTCACGGTTCAAATCCTGAATGGGAAAAAATTTAAAAAGTTAGGAACAATTTTTATTACATTATTCTTTTTTAGAAATATCAGAATTATTTAGGTAGAATTATTTAGTGTCATAAAAAGCTTTTTTGCCATAAAAAAATTGAATGAATTTTATTTGTAAAAAAACTTTAAATCTTAATTTTTTCGCAAACTAACCATCCTAGAGCTTTCATAAAAAAATCACATGAAAAAATTAAAAAAAAAAAAAAAATATTTTAAAATTCTTTTCAATTAAATTTTTTATTAATAATTACAATTTAAAAATTTAAAAAAAAAATAATTTTTATAATAAAAAATAAAATTATAAAAACTTAAAAAATTCTTGATTTGAAAAGGAAATTTTTAAAATAAAGAAAAAGGCCACAATTATTTTTTATTTTCTTCTTTACTAACGGTAAATTAATTAAAAATTTTGGCCCATAATTAATATTAAAAATGACAGTTTAAATAATGCAAAATTTTTAATCGGACAGACAATATCCTACCTGTAACAAACGGCAAGTTGTAATTGTAATTGATAAAATTTCGGGGCGTATGATTTATATTCATCTCATATATATAAAACAGTATGTATGTATATGTAAGTAAAGGCACTAATTTAAAAAAAATCTGTTGTTTACATTACAAAATTACTGTGAAGTGTTAACAGAAATAAAGTATTTTCTACACTTTACTAATTCGTACATAAAAGATCATAAATGTTTAAATGAATACAATTTGTAGCAATGTTTGTACATGTATGAGTTTGCACTTGTGCGTAAATAGCTAAATTGTGCGTAAGAATGTTCAGAAAAAAAAATATGTAAATAAAAAGAAAAATTTCTCATGCTGTGTGGAGATCTCAAAAAAAAAAAAAAAATACTACAAACGTAAACATAAAATTTTGGAAATTTTTTTGCGCCACTGCAAAAAAAAAAAACTAAATTAAATAAGAAAAAGGCATACAATAAAAATAAAAAAATATTTTATTATTTAACATCAAAAGTAAAATCATTCACAAAAAAATTTAATCATAATTCTCGACAAAAATGACTTAAAAATAGATTTTATCTGTCTGTCTATAACGAACACTTAAAAAGCAACATTCAGAAGAATTGATAACCTCCGTTTTTTGAGGTCGGTTAAAAATTAGCCAAAGGCTACTAAAAATATATTAGAGTATAAACGATAAAATATTTGTAAATTAAATATTTATGATAAAAAGAAAAGGTGTGTTGTCAGCAAATGCCGGTTGGGATGTTGATAAATTAAAATTGGAAGTGTATTTTTTGGAAATGTTTTATTACTTTTATGATTGATAAGCCTAAATTATTGATGAGCTTGAAAGAGTACTTTGAATTAGTAAAAGTACATATGATAGTGCAGAAAAACTAAAAAATTTCACAATTCCAAAATTTTAAAATTTAAGAAAAATAAAAAATGGTCACCCAAAGACGATAAATAGTGCTAATGCGAGGTATATAACACGATTTTTAATATCTGAAAAAGTTTAAACACCAAAAGAGAGAAAACCATATTATCGATTGTAAAGCTAGTGTATGAGTGTCTAGTTGTTTCCTTAAAAAAAAACCCAAAGAAGTCTAAGCTGCCACCGAAAAACGGAAAAGTTTAAAAAGCTTTTGCACTTAATTATCGCCACTCTACAGTCCACGACTGGGAATGCTTTCTGTAGTTAGACGAAACTAAAATAACCCGTTTCAACTCAAATGGCATAATATTTTTTTTTGTCTAACACCGGGCAAGCAACGCAGCAGCATCAGGTAAAACGGATGGTAAGACATGAAGTAGACTTTTTGAAATGTTTCATGAATTGGGGTTGTTTCTTGGAATTTAGTATTCATTCGTTAGTTTAAGTGGGAGGAGTAATGAAAAATGAAATCATCTTAAACAGATTTTATTCTAATTTACCAGTTGTAATGGAAAAAAATAAAGTTTTTTTAAGAGGATATTTTCCTTCAACAGGATAATGGCCTAAAACACTTATTAAAAATAATCTAAAATTTTTTTTAATAATAAAAACGTTTCAACAATGACTTGGTTAGCCCAAAGTTTAAATCTCAAGCCATTCGAAAATTAATGGTCAATTGAAAAAACATGTTATTTTAGAACTAAAATTCTAATTCGTAGAACCAAATTGTTAAAACTAAAAGAAGTTATGTATGTTTTTCTATAGAGCGATGAAAGTTTGTAGAAAAAGAAACACAAAATTATTTTCTGTTCTACGAATTAATGCCACTGGCTCTAATACACAATTTGATCAACATGGCGTCACATAATATTAAACATTGATTGACATGTTTTACCAATTTTGCCCATAGTACGTACAACTATAAGTCGCATTTTAGCATACGACGCCATTGCTAAATAAGGAAGAAGAAATTTTATTGTGTATGTGTTGATAGGCTCTTTATTTTGGTTTTGTTTTCACTATTTTTATTGTTGTTCTTAATTGACATTATTATATTTTAGTATACGCATGTAATTTATATTTCTAACATTGTTGACTTTGTTTCAAATATTAGTTTGTGATATACAGTACGCGCTTAGATAACAAGGAAACATACCAATTAATAATAATAATAATAATAATAATAATAATAATAATAATAATAATAATAATAATAATAATAATAAGACTAGAATAAATAACTATTCTTAATTCGTTATTGAATAGGATGTAAAAGTGATAAAATTCAATTTAATTGTATAAAATAAAAAATTGCTATTCAATTAAGTTTTAGTACAGTCTGAGAAAACGAAATACCTGGACACGGATAAAACAAAATAAAGCTCTAAACTTTCTGTTTTTGAATTGAAGTATCACAAGCAATTCTGTGTTCACAAGCAATACAGCTAAAGTCGAGTTAGGAACAAATTGAGTTATTGCTAATATTATAATTCTAAGACTCGAGTCTGTAACGCAAGTCGAATTTCATCTTTGTACCTTAAAAACTGAGTATTTTTTACCTAAACAGCTAAAGTCGATATTCCCTGATTTAATGCAACAACAATATTAAAATTAAAAATAAATAAAATAAAACGGACTCCTCGAAAATAACCTCAAAAATATTTAAATTATTATCCAACAAATTAATTAATAAATTCGGTTTAAGTTCATTTTTATTATAATTCTTTATTATCTAAATATTTATGCGAATGTTTTCTAAAGAAAACAGGAAAACTTACACTATACAATACGATTGGTTTTGATGAAGAAAAAAATTAGCGGAAAAATAAAAATTTTAAGGATTTGTATGACATCCCAAAAAAATATTGGAAGCCCTCAGCCAAAATTTTTAAGGTTTCTATTGCTTTATTCTGAATTAATTAGCGGGTGCTGCTTGTGAAAAAAAAAAAATAAAATTCATTTAAATTTAGACGAGACAAAAGATAGGTGGTGCCGCAGGGGTTGAACCCTGGCCGCCAGGTTTGTAGTCAACGTGCTTACCACGATGACTACAACATTGTCATTTGCTTTTTTTAATATATATTTTTCTTTTAAGTTCCATTCAGAGTCAATGTAAAATAAATTAACGCTTAAAATTTATTTTAGTCGGATAAAAATGACGAAGTCGGAACGAAATAGATCAAAATTGAATTCTTATAAAATTTTTAAACTACTTCACCGGTTGTTCTTATTTCATAAAAAAAGAAAATAGCAAAATCTTAGATTTTATTATTCTTTTAATTAGTATTTTTGGTTTTCAAAATTTTCTAACATTTTAATCGAACCAGCTGTAAACTATGGATGGCGCTTAAGAATCATCAAGTAAAACAATGACCTCCAAACAAGCCAACTTCACTTAAAAATATACATTTGTTACTATTTATTTATTTTTTATACTTTTCACCACAAAAAGTGGAAGAGTAATATATCTAAGTTTGTCATTTCTTTTATAATTTCTACAGTATCCATCTCGCACTCCAATAAGTATACAGTGCCGGTTAATATAATAGCACCAGTTGCAATATTCTGATTCGAAAGGTGTAAAAATTTTGCCTATTTATTATATTATTTTTTTTAAGTGTAAACAGTTATATCTTTTTTTGCTGAGTGTGTTTATTTGTTGTTAAATTACGTAACTGTTAATCAGTTATAAAAGATCTTTTGTCAACACTTATCATTTCGTGCAGTTATAAAAATAGCACCAGGCAGCTTTTTTAAATATTGTGAAATAAGTAAAATGGAAGGTAGTAAATTTTTTAATACTCTATGAAATCGTGTAATAGTTTTATAAAATTGTATAATTATGGATCGCGGAAAGCATTGCTTGCCGGAAAAACGTGAACTTTAAAAAAAAAATTTGCGTCCGAGGGTAAATCCTATTCCCAAATAAGGGAACTACTAGACTGTTCCAATAAAATGATAGCAAATGCTCTAAGATATAAGCAAAAAGTTGGATCCCTTGGTAGGAAGCGAGTCTTGTCACCCTAATTAGTAAAACGGTTAGTATGGATGACTAAAGCAAATCCCTATATGACAGCTAGGGAGCTCAAAAAAAAACATTGGATGTGCAAGCTAGCGTGAAAACTATTTGCAGATTTCAACACAACTGCGTCGATGCCTATAGTCCTCAAAAAGTTCCGCTACTTCCCTCTAAGCATTTTGCAAAACGGACAACTTTCGCTTACGCACATCTAAATTGGTCAAAGGAAAAGTGGAGAAATGTGCTATTGTTCTTTTTGGGGGAAAAGGCTCCAGATGTTTTGTTCGAAGGCCACCTTACAGCGAATACAAGCCACAATTCACATCAAAAACTATCAAACATGGAGGTCATAGTATTATGCTATGAG
This sequence comes from Cistogaster globosa, assembly GCA_937654795.1. Classification (NCBI taxonomy): domain Eukaryota; kingdom Metazoa; phylum Arthropoda; class Insecta; order Diptera; family Tachinidae; genus Cistogaster; species Cistogaster globosa. The sequence goes on along the minus strand of OW569406.1, from coordinate 106,293,231 downwards.
CGAAATTTTTGATTTATTTTAAGAAAGACTGAAGTGCTACTATTTTGACTAAGTGGTTTTTAAGTCTTTAAGTCTCTAATTAGCGTATTATAAACTGTTGAAAAAAAAACTAAATAATTTACCTATGATAATAAATCATTAACATCAAACAGATGTTAACGAAGTTATTGTAAATTTGTACGTGGTGCTATTATATTGACCGCAGCTGTATACGTTCTGTCTGTCCGTTTTAGTGTTGAAATCAACTTTGACAAGGCACTAGGAAAAAGGAAATTCAATCGATCAGAAATAGTTTCAAAAATTTTGCCGTTGAAAATCAGCAGTACCGCTCCATGTCTTTCGAGGCAGCAGGCAAAACTCCATATCTGCCTCTAATTTTTCCATATTATTTGAAACAAATCTATTTAGTGAAAAAATTAAAAAAGCAAAAAAAAACAAATATATGGGGCGATAGAGAATTAAAAAATCAGAATAAAACATCACGTGAAAAAATTGGCGCCCGCCCATATTTTCTGATTTATGGGCTTCTAAACTTTTTATAGAAAAGTACGATCGTAAACAATATTTTTGAGATAGCTATACGGGTATTATATAAAAGCTTTTAAAGAGATCTTTTAGAAAATGCTAAATTTTTTAAAAAAAATGCTTAAAACTCTGTCACTCCAATATTTGTTTTTTGATTGGAATTACTTAACTAAACAAAGCAAAATATAACACTCTTGCTTCTTAAATCTAATAATCATAAAACTAGCATTCAGTTGTTAAATAACTCAACTATGAATAACTAAATATTTTTTTGCTTGTAAAACAATTATTAAAATTTTAATGCAGTAATTTTTTCCGGTGCAAAATCACTAATAAATTGTCGTTTAAAGTGCACTCTCTGAATGGCGACCTTTGCTGTAAAATACAATTAAATTATTTTGACAACACATTCTATAGTTATATTTGTTGGGTAAGCTCTTGTGACTGTGCGTGTGTGTTCCTCCGTTAAAATACGGCAACGGCCAAATTAAATTTAATAGCATTTTGGAAAGGTAAAATACATGTAAACAAATTTAGAAAAGAAATTTTATTGCTTGTATGATTTTTAATATTATTAATATTTATTTTTTAATTTTTTAATTTTTTAGTTTTTTATGATTTTTTTTTTTGTCTTTTGTAAAAAGGAACCAAAAACCGACATAAAACAATTTTGGTTTCAGCGGTAAAACATCAATGAGTTTTATTTTTCTAAAAGGCGATAACATAGTGGCAAGAAACTAAATATAATCTAGAAAATATTATAGGAATGTGTTTCTTATAGTTTATTCAACCTTTACACAAGTGCACGAAATGTGAAATTTTCGCACAAAAGTTAAATATGTGTGTACAAATATTCAAATTCTTTCAATAGCGTTGCAAGATACTTTATTTTCTGTAAATCAATAAGTTTAAAAAAATATATAAATTGTTTTATATAAAAAATTTAACACAATAACTTTCCGTATATTTGATATCAATTAAATTCAATATTATAAAAGTTTTCTTTTTATTATTATTTATCCATTACGCACCACATTGATAGATAAGTTGTGGCTTTTGTATGTTACTTTATATGTTTTTTCTTTGTTTGTTTTATTTTTGGCCATATGGACAATTTCACATAACACGATACCTCAAGAAATAAATAAAGAAACTACCACAAAATTATAAAAATATAATTAATATAACCAGAAAAAAGAAAGACCTACAAGCTGAAAACCGAATTACAGTGGAAAAATACTCGAAGAGTGTTAAAACAATTTTGTTTCTTTTAAGCGACTTCAACAAAGGAGATCTGATATTTGCATACATGTGCCCGCAGAACTCTTTTATTTCTGAACCAAATTGTCCTATTTAAATTATAATAAAAAAAATAAAGGGCGTCAACATACAACATACATGATTTTTACTTCCCTATTTAACCGTAAAGGACACCCGAATAAAGTTTTAATAAAGTTAATATCACGGTAGGTCATTGTAATAAAAATTAGTACAAAAATTAACTTAAAAATTAAAGGGCGTCCACATAGGCTACGCAATTTGCCTTTATATTCTTGAAAATTATAAAGAATGTTTACTTCCATGTTCACTTTAACAACAAATAAAAATATTTTAAATTAGAAATTAAAGGGTGTGAACATAGATACTGTAAATTATATATGTATATGAACTTAACTTTTGAAGGTTATAGACAAGAATAAAATTAAAAACTAAAGGGTTTCCCTCTAAGTTTTGATATTTGATGTATATACCCTTACATCTGTCTCTTTTGAAAACTATTTTTTGCAATCAGAATCGAATTTTTACTAAAATATCACATTTTCACTAAAATTTGCTTACGAAAGACAAATGATTTTTTCACTTAAAACCGAGAATTTCAAAAAAAAAACTTAAATTATCAATAATTTAAAGTTTTCTATAAAATTTAAATTTCGCCAAAACACTTCAACCAAAAATTTCAAAACAAAAAAATTATAAACTATTCAAGCGAGCATTTTTTTGGTCCGAGTTCAATCCCTGTAGACATAAGAGAAGACTTGAAAACAAAAATATTTCTTTTAACAAAAATTTAAAAATTCACTACAACTTGACAATTGTTGTAATAATGTTTTACATTGCCATTTTTATACCCTTCACCACAAAAACTGTAAAAATGGTGTAACTAAGTTTGTCATTTCCTTTGCAATTTCTACAATATCCAATTCCGACCCCTTAAGGTGAATATATTCTGAGTCCTTGAGCGATGTACATTTGTCCGTCCGTTTTCGTGTTAAAATAAACTTTGCCAAGACACTAGATGAGCTATGTCGCTCAGACATAGTTTCGAAAATTTTGGTTTTAAGAATCAGCAAGTTCGGTATGTGTCCCTAAAGGCATCAGTAGGGTTGGGATTTCCCGGAAGTTTTTATTTCCCGATATTCCTGAGAAAAAAGCAATTCTTGAAGAAAAAAAAGTTCATTTAATGAAATAATATTAAAAAATTCATAGTTTAATTAAAACATAAACAAACAATAAAAATAATTTTTCATAGTTTAAACAGTTAATAAAACTTAAAAACAATTCAGGTTGAACATTTGTACTACATAGCGAAAGATAACAAAAATAGAAATACTGAAAAAGTATTTTATTAATTATTTTTTTGAAATTTGTGAAGTAGAATTCACACGAAATGAGATATTTCAAAAATTTTAAATGTCACAACCAAAATATTTAAAAAACAATAAGTGTTTTTATTTACCGGGAGCTTAGCAGAAATTTTCCCTGGAAATTGTGGAAAGCTTTTCCCGGAAATTCTTTTCCACGACGCCTGCCTCTAATTTTTTAATATCATTTGGAACAAAAAAAAAAAACAAATATATAAAGCGATAGGGAATTAAAAAATAAGAAAAAATTTTCAAGTGAAAAAATTGGATCTCGCTTATATTTTCCAAGTTATGGGCCTTTGAACTTTTCATAGAAAAGTACGATTGCGCACCATGCTTTTTAAGACTTTAATATGGGTATCATTTCAAAGTTTTTGAAGTGATCTTTAAAAAAATACTAAAATTTTTAAAAATGCTGAATCAATTAAGAGCCGATGACATTTTTATGTAAAATTGTATACAGTTCATTATTTTTTTTGATTTTAATAAAACATGACTAATTTTATTGTTACCTTTACTAACTGAAAAAAGTATTAGTTGAAGCGGTTTTTAATTTTGTTTATAAGTTTTTAAGACCAAAATTGTTTTTTGCCACTAATTTTAGAATAATTCAGAAACTCTTGACAATACCAAAAATTAATGTCTAATTAACTTAAAGGTGATTTCAAATTTCATATTCTGGTATTTGATTCATCCAAAGCAGATAAACCTTTCTCGAGTGATGAAAAATATGCAATTTTTATAATTTTTAACATTTCGTTTAATTTAAGAGTTATAGCATTATGAAATATCCTTATTTTATTGTAAAGATATGAAAAACTTCTAAGCAATAAGGTTGCCAGATTCTTTTTGAATCAAACCCCTAATGAAACATTTTTATCCCCAAAAATTTTATGAAAATAATATGATTTTATTTTAAGTCCACTTTTGCACTTACGTATTTAGTCGTAACGTAATTAATTTCATTTGTAAAAATATTGCGTATTTTTTTTATTATTTTTTAACGACATGTGATGAAAGCGAATTGAAAAACCAGCTCGAACACTTATTAAAACTGTCTCGATGTGATGGTATCTGGAAATGTAAATACTTTTGTTTACAATATGTTCAAATTATTTGTTGTTTGCGTGTGAGCATTTTTAAAAAGCAAAATATTTATACGCTTTAAAAAAAGTTAAAATTAAGTCCCTGGATTCAAAAGGCAAGTTTAAAATATTTTAATTTTTTATCTCAAGCTCTTTTTCGTTGCCATACTGAAAAATTTGTAGGTGAAATTTTTAATTAATTGGAAAAATCATTAAATTGAAATTATATTAAAAATAATGTAAAATCTTTAAAGCAAAGAACCACTTCATTTACATTTTAATTGCTAATTTTGCTATTACTTCAGATCTAAAGTGGGAAATCCAAAAAGAAATGCCGAATCCAGGGACTTATACAACAGTGTCTTGAGATTTTCTGTGGATTAATATATTAATTTTATGTTTAAAGCAAAACTTTTGTACCAATTAAATTTTTTAATATCAATTTAATTTTTCATATAAAACCGATGGTTGGGACAAGGCAAAACAAATGTGCAAGGCAAGTAACAAAGAAAACGACTTCTTCTTATTGAATATGTGTATGTTTTCAATAATTAATAACTTTACAATATTAAATTTGTTTTTGATCAAAATAGGTTTTGCTTTAGTACTTAGTCATAGTTTTCATATTTTTTACTGTAGTTGTCGTTTTTCAGTTCAATAAAGATATTTGAACACAATAGGTTATGAGCCCAGTTTCACTACTTAAAATAAAATAAAATAAAAAATTGACAAACAAATATTTTTTTTTCTTTTTTTTTAAATGAAATTTTCAAAAACTCTCAAGCCCCTGAGTTGTGAGGCTGATTGGCCCATATGGAAAAGAAAGATAAGTGATCTGCTTGGCTACTACGATGGTGCAGTGGATGTGGTTGAGAATAGAATTACAAAGCCAGAACCATTAGGTGAGAATGCTACAGCAGAAGAGAATGCAGAATTTAAGAAAAAGGCTGATTTTTATCGCAAAGCTAATTGTTGTGCCAAGAGCTTAATTATCAGTGCAATTACTGATGAAATTTATCAAAAAGTTATGGACAAGGATTCCGCATACGACACTTGGATAGCGCTCCATCAACTATTTGAAGCAACATCAAAAGATCAACTATATAAAATGTGCAACGATCTTTTTTCTTTTCAATGGAACAAAAATTACGATGTTTCAACTCAAATTGCCCATTTGAAAACTATTTGGAATGAATTAAACATTGGATTAACCATGAGAGGTGAGAACGCGTTGCCAGAATTGTCTTACACGTTTTGCCTAGTTCTTTCGAAGTATTTAGATCCAGTTGGATGATGCTAACGAGTGAAAATAATAAATCAATAAATGAACTAGTTATGCAATTATGTTTATTTGAAAGAAATTTCAAAAAGAGCAGTCAGACTGAAGCAGACAATTTTAATCAAGAGGCATTGACACTTCAGCAGAAGCGTGGACATAAGGCTAAAGCAGCAAGTAAACAAGGTAAAACTGAATAGTCTTATCACTATTGCAAGAAAAAAGGACATTGGATCAAAGACTGTAGAAAATGGATATCTGATGGCAGACCTAGCAAGGCAAAATCAACTTCAGGTGTTAATCAATACAATGTTGCCCTTCACATTGTCTCGAATGAAATTAACTGTGCCACTTCAAGTGATGAACTTAAAAAAGAGTTTGGAATTAAAGTAAAATCAACAGGTGTTGCGTGTGAACCTTGTGCATATGGAAAATTATGCCGGTTTTCATTTGGAAGAAGAGAAACAGCAACTTCTCCTGGAGAATTAATTTCAGCAGATATTTGTGGTCCATTTCCCCCATCCTTTCAAGGCTATAAATACTTAATTGTATATAAAGATAATTATACTAAGTTCCGATTTGGTTATATTTTAAAGAACAAATCAGATGTTCAAGATTCCTTATTAGAAGTAATAGCTAATGCGAAAAATAAAGGACACACAGTTAAAACCTTTCTAACTGACAATGGAGGAGAATTTGTCAATGCAAAGTTAAAGAAAATATTAGCAAGTAATGGTATAATTCACAAGATGACAGCTCCATACACACCTAAACAAAATGGTGGAGCAGAACGCGAAAACCGAACTATTGTTGAAATGGCAAGGACATTCAAGTATTCAAATCCAGATGCAGAGTTTCCAGAATCGCTTTGGGCTGAGTTTGTAAAGACTGCTATTTACATTCTCAACCGCACTGGAAAGTCTTCAATATCTGATATTAGTCCTTATCAATTATGGTATGGTAAGAAACCAAGAATACGCCAATTACGCGTAATTGGATCCACTTGTTTTGTTCATGTGCCTAGTCAGATTCGCCGGAAGATGGACAAAAAAGCTCAAAAAGGATTTCTTGTCGGCTATGATGGTGATGAGAGATATCGCATTTTTATTAAGGAAAGTAATAAAGTCCAACTGTCAAGAGATGTAAAATTTGTTGAAAGAAAATATTCAAAAACTGCAATAATTAATGAAGATGAAAAATATATACCAAGTAATGAAATACAATTTAGAATTCAAATGCAAGAAGAAGCAAATGAAAATAATGAAGAAATTTCTTAGAGGGAAGTTATTCAAGAAGACGAACATGAATTTTACGATAATAACGAAGAAATACAAAGTCCTGACAAATCAATAGTAATTGAAGAGCATCAGTCAATTCAAGAAGATGCAGAACAAGAAAATAAATCAAAAACGCAAGAACAAGAAGAAAGATAATGAAACACAAATCTGAGGTTGATAATGGTCGCAATAGCAAATGCCTAAGAAATCGTACTATTCTAATTTCGAACTGTACCCATAGTGATATTGTGATGATGGCAAAAGATTTTGTTGATTCACACAAAATTCCCTATACTTTCGATGAAGCCGTTAAGAGTGATCAGAACAAAGAGTGGATTAATGCAATGAAGGAAGAAATCGACTCACTTGTGGAAAATAAAACTTGGGTCTTAGAAAGTCTACCCAAAGGATGCAAAGCATTACCATGCAAATGGGTTTTCAAAATAAAAACTAATGCTGATGGAAGTATATATAAATATAAAGCGAGGCTTGTTATAAAAGGTTTCAAGCAGAAGTATGGAGTGGAGTGCCCAGTGGCAAAAATGTCAACAATTCGTTCACTTCTTAGCATTGCAGCTACGGAAAATTTGCATCTCATGCAATTTGACGTGTCAACAGCTTTTTTATATGGTGAGTTAGAAGAAACCATTTATATGAATCAACCTGAAGGATTCAGTGATGGTACTAATAGAGTCTGTTGTCTAAAAAAGAGTTTATATGGTTTAAAACAAGCACCAAGATGCTGGAATACTCGCATCGTGAGATTTCTAGAAAATATTGGATTTAGAGCAAGCACAGCTGATACTTGCCTATATATAAGAGAAAAGAATGGTAATAAGGTGATTTTAGCCCTTTATGTTGACGATGGACTGGTTGCATCTTCCGACAAAACAGAATTGGAAACATTACTGAAGGAACTACAAACAGAGTTTAAAATAACTACTAAAGATGCGAAATATTTCCTTGGATTAGAAATTGAAGAAACAGATAAGTACATCAAAATTCATCAAAATGCATATGCAAGGAAAATATTAGAGAGGTTCAACTTTACTGAATGCCGTTCAATTTCAACACCAATGGAAAAGTTACCAAAGAATGATGTCAAATCAGGGAAAGTCAACAAAGAGTTTCCATATCGACAAGCTGTTGGAGCACTTATGTGCCTCATGCTAGGAACTAGACCAGATTTGTCATATACAGTTGGTTTTCTCTCAAGATTTTTGGAAAAACCTACAATTGAAGATATTCAAAGAGTTAAACGCGTGTTTCGATATATTTCCGGTACACTAAATGTTGGAATTATATACAACAGAAGAGGACCAAAAGTATTAGATTGTTTTTCTGACGCAGATTTCGGTGGATGTACTTCAACAGGCCGCTCTACCTCAGGAGTTGTTGTAACGTATGCAGGAGGACCAATTTCATGGTTAAGTCAAAGACAACCAATGGTCGCAACATCGACAACAGAAGCCGAAATTGTAGCAGCAAATGAAGGATCAAAAGAAATTATTTGGCTAAAAAGACTTTTCAAAAATCTCATTAATTATTCAGAAATTCCTTTCATTAAAATTGACAATACAGCAGCAATTCGATTGGCACAGAATCCAGAATTCCATAAAAGGACCAAACATATTTCACTTAAACACTTTTTCATCAGAGAAAAGGTATACGAAGGTATTTTAAAAGTATCGCAGGTGTCAACTGAACTGCAACCTGCCGATATGATGACTAAACCACTGTGTAAACCAAGACTACAATTTTTAAGAAATATATTAAATATTAATTGATCTCAAACAAGGGAAAGTATTGAATATGTGTATGTTTTCAATAATTAATAACTTTACAATATTAAATTTGTTTTTGATCAAAATAGGTTTTGCTTTAGTACTTAGTCATAGTTTTCATATTTTTTACTGTAGTTGTCGTTTTTCAGTTCAATAAAGATATTTGAACACAATACTTCTCACCAAATTAATGTTAGTATGAATACTCCTCTTATTTACAAAAATTACTTGGTTAAATAGATAATGTTTACAAAGTACACCACCTAAAGTAGATAGAAACAAAAAATACTGATGAAGGATGTAGCGTTCAAGAAAATGCAGTATTACATTCCGTTGGGGTTATTATATTATTATTTTTTTTTTGTTTTCTTTGAAAAACGTCCGCATACGCTTGTAAAATAATTGTTCTTTCTAAAAAAGTTTTTTGAAATTAAAAAGTGAACTTAAGCCAAAAATAAATTAAATTAAACAGTTTATAAAGAAAAATAAAATCATTGTTGATTATTATGTTTTTTGCTTAAACTTTGATTTTTGTCTTCACTTTTATGTTTGGATGAAAATCTTTAGTTCATTTAAAATAATTGTGAGAAGTTTCCTGAAGTCCTAAGTAAGCGGTAGCAAAATGTCCATCGAGACGTGCTGTCAATATTCAATATCAGTGATTTGATGATTTAATTGGGATAAAATATAGCACCATTTTTTTTTAATTTATTAATTTAATTAAATATTCCCGTGTTTTATTAATTTTAATATATTAACGCAGCAATAGCAATATAATTTTTAATTTTTTACTTATAAAAAAAATTTCGCAACCTTTTTCTCAGTATAACAATACGAATATTTAGGGAAAATCATCCAACTCAATTTGACAATTTTAATTATTTGAAGTTGAAGCTATTTTTTAATTTAAAAAAATATCACAAATATTTTGGGATTTCAAGGACTTAATATCTCTTTTACTTGGGAACTTTTTTAAAAAATACAAAAACTTGGAAACAAAATCCCGAATTTCGTGATTTCAAAAAATCAGTATGGCATCCCTAGTCTGTATAGTTGAGTAATGCTATTTTCAAGACAAATTATTGTTTTATTTATTAATTTTATTGCACAATAATTTACAAATATTACATGATTTGTGTTTAATAATTATTTTTGTTAAAGGTAAAACAATTAGACTTAATAAAAGCAATTGCAAACATTTAATAGTTGTTTTTTTAATAGTTACATTCATACACGTACTACGAGTAATAAATACAAAACAATTGTATAAACAAAAAACAAAACATATTTTGTATTGTTTTCTTTTTTTTAGTATTATTTTCTTTATATAGAAAAAAAAAACTATATCTTGTTTTGTATATAGAACAAAAATTGTTTTTAAATTTAATTCATTTATTAATTGTTGGCGGATCGTTTAATTTCGGTTGGTTGGTTGGTTGGTGTAAAAACTCACAATTGTTAATAAATTTGGCCGTTTTAGTTTGTATATAATTGTATACAATTGTTGTATTTATTATACGAGTATTTTATAGATTCAAAAAATCATTTATACAGCGATTTAGACAAAACAAACAGATAGAAAAATTATACGCATTTGTACATTTCTTTAAATCTGTATACAAAACTGGGGGCTGATCATTAGTAAAAACGGATATAGAATTTTTAGTATTAAATTAAACATCAACAACGCTGGAGCATAATTTCCATTTAGAACAGCAATAAGTACTCATAAAGATAGAAACGTTCCGTTTTAAGTGAATTTGCTCATAAACTGGCATTTGTTCACGAGAAAATTATCATTTAAAAATTCTTTTTTTTTGCACGATCAGTTTACAAACGCATTTAATGTAAAGATTAAGTGAAAATTTTATAAATTTATGAAAAATAAAGAATAATATTATTCTAAGAGCATCATGAAAAAAAGATCATAAATATTAAAGAAGAAAAGAAAGAAAGAAGAAAAAAACCAAACTGAAAACTCTTTATGATTCTGTGCCAAAATTGTCGCGTGTGTGTTAAGTAATAGAAACGTCTAGTGATAGTGAATGTTAAAAAGATTGCGTTCGTGCCTTTCCAAGTTTTCAAAGAATTTTCCAACTAAAAGAACAACAACTACAAATCATATTAATGCAACTAGATTAAAAAAAATTTATAAAAATTAAAAAAAATTGTTTAACAAAGTTTTCGTTGCTTGCAAAAGTATTGAATGTTTTTTCTTTAAAATTTTCTTATTGTGTTGGTTGTTAAAAGCTTTCAAATGCATTCCACGACATGTGGTATTGGTGCCAGCGCCAGTAACTCATCTTCATCAGCCATGCAGTCGTAAGTTGATTAAAATTAATTGCACATTTCTCGCGCTTTTGTAATTTTTAAAATTCCCAATATTTTGTCATAAATTTGAGATTGCGTTTTATGCTAAATTTTTTAAGAAAACTTAATTAAATTTTCTTACATTTGCATTATGTATTATTCCAAGAAATATTGATAATGATTGTTAGACATTAAGTAGGATCGAATGTTAATTATTTAACACTTACATATATCCCTCTTCTTGGCTAGCGGAAGTTTTGTTAATTTAATAAACACAAACGAACCATGTGTAAAGAATGCAGAAAAACTAACAATAATTGAAAATCGAAAATCATCTTTCGACTAGTTGTGGAATAATTATCTGCTGGTTATCTAGTGATTAGTAATAATGGAATGTAGCTTTCTGGGAAATGCATTACATTCTGCTGCATTTTTTGTTCTTTTTATAATCCAACACATCATTTAAAAATAATCAATCTTTTTTTTATAAAAACAGATTTAAAAAATACATGAACTTAAGCCAGATTAAAAATTGTTTATTTTGTTTTATGCTGAATTTGTTCAACTAAAACTCGTAATTATTTTAAAGTTGAATATTGAATTACGAAGAGATTTGCCAAGACTTTTCATGTCTGTAGCAACCAAGCTTATGCTAAAATCGTTGTTAATAGAGCTGTTACTTCCTCCCCTAAAAAAGTGTAAAGAGTGTGTGAATAGAATAATAATTCTTGTCAAAAAAAAAAAAAAAAATAAATAAATAAAACATCTGACACACATGCAGAAATGTAGTAAATATAAAATAAGACTTGTGATAAACACTTTGTTAAAATTTTAAATTACTTTCTATAACGGTTCAAAAGATGGGACACCTTTAAATTTATAATTTTAAATATTTATACTTGAAATTTTTAAACTCTTATAATTTTTCAGTGTTTCTCTATAAAAGTTGAAAAGTGAGGCCCACATAAGTCAAAATACTCCAGCAATGAGGACAAACTTTAGTTTTTTTTATACCGTGTTTAAATATTCACTGTCTGCCTTGAACTGTAAGAAATCTGTGCAAAATGTATGTGCTTTAAATAACATTATCTATGGGAACACCCTTTAACCTTCAATTAAAAATTTTACATTGTTGTTGTATCACGTTTTCAACTGTCTGTCAATATCAGTTTAGTTCATTATCAGAGAGAAGAGACCCTTTATTTTTCTATTTTATGCTTGTAATATCAGTGGACTTGTGCCATATAGTTTAACTTACTGATCACTCTTTTTAGTTAAAGGTTTAAAAATGAACTAGTTCAAAATTAAGTTCAAACACTCTCTTTAATTTAAAATCTTATTTTCTTTCTTTAGTTTAAAAACTCTTTTAGTTCAAATTTTCTTTTCAAAATATGATGGCAGCAAAAACGTAGCTTTGCCATAACGAATGTTAAATAAAATGCGTGGCAGCGCTAATTTCATGTCGGAAATAGTCAACAAGGAAAGACATGGATTCTGGTTTAGTCTGGTAATTCAAATACAAAGTATAGTTCAAAAATGAACTAGTCTTACTTAAAAGTATGAACTAGTTCACTTGGTTCAATTGATGGAATCGTTTAAATGAACTAGTTCGTTTAAAAACTACACAAGTTTAAATATCAGATATTGAAGTTTACACTCAGAGTCCGTTACGATTAAATAGATATGTAAAAATCATGTGTTTTGTATGGGGAAACCTTTATTTTTATTACTATGAACTTTTTAATATATTAAAAAACAGGCGAATTTATAATCTTCTCCTTTTTTTAAGTCGCCGGAAAATCAAAAGCTAATTAACACACTTTGAGGGGTGTCTGTGTGTTTGTTTAACTAATAAGTCATAAGTTCAAATCCCAACAGCATCTAGAATGTACAGAAATATAATTGTTGATGAATAGTTACTCAGATTTAGTTGTCTTAATGACGAAAAAGAAAAAACAGCAGTTTAGACCTGCCGTATTTTTGATTTTAAAATGTAACACAATTGTTATGTTGCCGTAATACCTGATTACATATAAACGCGCCCATTTATTTAAACATCAGTTAAGATGGCGCCTGTTTAATAAAATAAATTTTATGTAGCCGTAGTAGATGAATTAGTGAAGGCTTCTGTACGAATATTTTAAAAAAGCAGTTGAGATGGTAAAATAAGAAGATCATGGTCCAAGCCTTAAGCAGAGCGTAAGTAAACGAGGAAAATAACAATAACAAGAGTATATGGCATTCGTGGGTGATATGGCTTAACAAGGCCTGAATAGTATGACAGGAAATTGTAGATTCAAGTCTCTGCCGGAGACACAGCGCATTTTTGTAAACAAAGATATTAAATAGTTTTATTCCAACTGGAGTCAAAGAATATTGTGGTGTAGAAGGCTGCGAGAGTTTGTTATTGCCAGAGTAAGAAAATGTATAAAGAAAATAAAGTGCCACAAAACAAAAAATATATAAAAAATTGACGAGGTGATATTTAAACAAATAAATAAATAAAAATAAAAATAAATTTAAAATCTTAAATAACAAAACAGAAATAAAAAAGACTTAAGTCGGAATTTGAATTCGAGCTTACAAAAATAAATCTTTACATAATAAAGGGTAACATATTTAAATTTCCATTAAAATAATTTATGTTTATACTTCGTGTGATTATTTAAAAATATTTTTTAATAATTTTCTATATTTTAATATTTTCTCCGATTATTTATAATTATTATATTTTTTTTTAATTCTTAGTAATTGTTGCTAATGCGTAGTCGTATAATAAAATTGAAACTAATCTATGAGGTGCTAATAATTTATATCTATGATGATGACTGTGATTCATTAATTGTGTATAACAACACACAGCAGTGAACGGATATAAAATTTATTTAGCATCAAAATTAAATCAAATGATCTTCTGTGCTGGGTGGCAAATAAAATTTGCAACGTTAGAAAAAATATAAAACTTTTTTTTTGTGATTCATTTAATTTTTTAGTTCCTCAGTTTTGTTTTAATTATTTTTATTATAATTAAATAATAAATGATTATAAATATATTAAATAAAACCACTAGAATATTAAATTATCTTTTTATCCCGATTAAATTGATAAGTCATCGATATTGATTTTTGAGGGTAAAAACACGTCTCGATTACCATTTCGCTACCGCTTACATAGCTCTTCAGGAAACTTCTCACAAATATTTTAAGTAAACTTGAAATTTTTGTTCAAACAATAAAGTACAGACAAAAATCGATGTTTTTACTTTTTTATTTGTCTTTATCCACTGTTTGCGGCTGACTTTTTTTCGGCTCTTTTATACAGTTGAAAGATGAAAAATAAAATATCACAACAGCACAATGATAATTTATTTTTGTTTTATGCGCAGGCACTCGCAAATTATTAAAATAAATAAAACCACGCAAATATTAAATTAATTGATTATAAATATATATTCTACTCGTAATAATGAGTTTTACACTTCCATCTCATTTTCACAAAATTGTATATCTTTGCCTGAATTATTGAAGTCGGTGATTTAAAGAATTTTTAAAATAAATTTTTGCATTCCTGAAGACTGGGTTATCAACTACGAAAAGCAAAGTTTTGTGATATATTTTGTATTCTGAATTTTTGCTGCAGATATGTCATAATTAGTTTTGTTTTAACGTTACCAATTTTATCGAAACCGCACATGTTATACATTATTATCGCGAATCTATGAAAAAGAAAATATTTTTTGTAATACTTTCATATCACCTTCTTTCATGATTTTTCATGTTTCCATTAATGTTCGCTCGTGTGTATCTAAAATTAAAATTTTTCAACGTTTTTGTTATAAAACTAGAAGGAATAGTAGTATGTTCCACTTATTTATTTTGTCCTCGTGTGTAGAAATATTTTTTTTTTAAATTCATATTTCGTTTCTTGTTGTCTGAAATATCTAAAATTTTTAATACTTCATGGTTTTAATACTTCGTGTTCCTAACTGATGTTTTCTTGTCTGTATCGATGTTTACACTTTTCTTGTGTTAATTAGTTAAAAGAAGTCGTGTTGTGAGGGTTGTTTATTGATTCGCAGATAATCGATTTTTTTTTTACCATAATCAACTTTTATTTCACCCTTCACCATTGGTGGAAAAAAAGGTTTTTGTGACTTCTGCAGTATCCATTTCCGATCCTATAAATTATTATATATGCCCGTCTGTCCGTTCTTGCTTGAGTTGAAATCACATTTGCCAAGGCGCTAGATGAGCTAGAGAATATTTAAATACGTAAATCGATCAGAAATAGTTTTGAAAATTTTGCTATTGAAAATCCTCAATATCGCTTCATGTCCTTCGAGACAGCGAACAAAGCATCACGTTTGCCGCTAATTTTTCCAATCATTTGGAACAGTGAAGTTACTTCAATTAAAAAAAGAGCTCTAAAAAAGAAGAAAAAAGCATTAAATGAAAAAATTTGCGCTCGTCCATATTTTTCGAGTTTTGGGCCTCTGAAATTTTCCTAGAAAATTACAATTTTGCACCATATTTCTTAAGATGTTAATACGAGCATTATTAAAAAAAAAAATTGTAAAAATGTTTACTCCATTAAGAGCAATGACGTGCGATTTTTTTTTTTTTTTTTTTTTTTAATTGGAGTTACTTCACTTAACTAGGTTTACATAAGTACATGGTGAAGGGTATAAAGGATTTGGCATAGCCCTGTTTTTAATTTTATCTGTTCTTCTTGAAACAATATTTCGCCAACACGAGTAGTTGCAGTTGTGCATCGCTTATTTTATTTTCACATTTGTATTGAACGCATTTTTCTTCAAATATTTCTTGTGTCATTGCTTCGTCTGTATTAAAAAAGGAAACAATGTATTCCATTGAATGTTGACTGGTGTATAATGTTGAGATTATTGTAAGTTTCTGGATAATTTTAAACAATCATTAAAGAAACTGACATAGAAAAGAAATTTTGGTGGCGTGATCTGTACTAGAAAAAAAAAACTTAATGTATGGAATGTATGGAAGGAATAACAATTTGAAAAACTGCTATTATTAACCCCCTTAAGTATAGAAAGGAGTTAAAAGAAATGTGTAAATAAGTAGAACCAGTAAGAAAAGGGGAAAAAAATTCAAAAATTGAGTAATCAATCTTTAACTTGAAACAAGCAGTGATTGTTACTGCTATTTAATATCGAGTTAGTTGAATGATTTTAATGTAGACGGTGTGTAGTTGCAGCAAGAGGGTAGATATATTCCATACAACTTATGAAATAGTTTAATTTCTTCAGAGACTTTAACTGTTTCCCTTTCGTTAAGGAGAAAAAAATCATGTGCTAGATCATGCGATTTAAAAATTTTGGATTTATTGTAAGATTTTTCAATTGAAGATGCTCGTCCTTGACAAAAAAAAAAAAAAAAAAAAGTAAAAAAAATACGTAAAGAATGTATTAAAAAAACTCAACATTGCACAAGGAAAGTTTATTCACATTTATTCATAAAGATAATAATTACAACAATAAAAAATCTAAAGGAAAAAACTGTGTTTATAATTTAATTTAAATCTTGGGTAAATTGTTGAGCACCCTTTATAAATAATCTATAACAAGTGTGTTAAAAATTGTTGTTTTCGGATTTCATTTAAAAATATTTTAAATTGTTTCAAATAAATTCCCACAATTTAATAAAATAATAAATTTCATTCATTTCAAGTGTCAAGAAGTTAAACTTAAGTGCCGCATTATATTTTTAAAAGAAAAAGAAAAACAACAACAACATTAAATAACCCATTTTGTCTAAACAGCTCAATCAGTAAAAAACTTAAGAAAAAAAATAAAAAGTAAAACAAAATCAGCTCAATGAATTTACAAGAAACAATTATGTAGAGCAAATGCATTAAGTGTAATATTGTAGAATAGAATCAAGGCCGACATAAAAACACACGACTAAAAAATAAATAAAATAAGGCCCACAAACATAAATTTTAAGGCGTTGACGATCAATGAACAGACGTGTAGCATACATTTGTATACAAATTATGTTTATAAATTATTTAAAAATTTTTAAAGAAAAACTTATGAACAAATCAAAAGGAATCAATCATCAAAAAATATTAGAAACTATTTTATGCCACAAGCATTGTAACTGAACCTATTATACCAATATTCCGATGTATAGCTCAAGGTATCAAAATCATTGCATTTGTTTAATTTATTTTTTGTGCGGTTTAATTCAACAGATGTGTTAAGAAAAAAATATAGAGAAAATAAAAACTACCAGATAAATTTAGTCGTAACATTAAACAAATGAAAAATGATGCATTTCAATAGAATTTGTGTGTGTTTATTCTAAAATACAACACACATTCATCATGTGTGAAGTCATCTATGGAGGCAGTAAATAAAGACAAACAACATGGAACCAACCTACTTATTATGTTGATATCAAAAAAAATGAACAAAAACGAAAATAATAAACAAATTATTTTTCAACTTTTTAGTTGCAGTTGTTAAGGTGAAAATTAAAAAAAGAAAAAAAAAAATAGAGTGAGAAATGAAAGTATAACAACACAGTGTTGCATAAAAAAGAATTCTTGCAAAAAACCGACTTCAAAACAGATTGTAGCTTTAACGGTTCAAATTTTTTGCAACACACATTAAATTACATCAACTGTTGGGATAACCTTTAATTTCCAAATCTAAATTTTATGCTTCTTGTCATTGCGAACTTAGCAAAAAAGCTTTTTTTTTGTAAATTTCAACCGTTTATATAGATCACCCTTTAATTTCCAAAGTAAAATTTTATACTTCCTGTTTTAGCGGACTTAGTAAAACAGATTCTTTGTAAATTTCAATCGTTTGTCTAAAACTGTTAAAAAAATATGGCCACATACATGAAATAAAATGAACTATTGGGACACCCTTTAATTTATAATTTTGAATATTTATACTTGTTTTTAAAACGGTCATATCAATCGATATTCAGTACAGTTTTTAAATGGCTTTAAAGATAGGGCCTATATGGGGACCCTATAGGGACACCCTATAATTTGTAGATTTGTTTTTGTATTAATTTTTGCTATTGGAGAGCTATGGGGATACTCAGTTTTTTTTTTTTATTTAAAATTGTGCCTTTTGCCGTTCATAATACACGAAAAAAATATTAATGTTGTAAGGAAACACGCTTTAATTTTTAAAATAGTTAATTGTTTTTAAAAGGGTAGCAACCTTGTGAATAAAAAAATTCAGAAATGATAATCTTTTTTTAATATGAAATTATGCCTGGCGAATTGGTGGGCTTAACTTTTAGTGGCTCTTCTGAGGCCTCGAAAAACCAATTTTAGACCGTTTAAAGACACAAAGCAAAGATCACAAAATTGGATATGATCCATATTAGATATAGCTATTGGGATTGAAAATAATCACTACAAAAATTACAAACGGATTCGCAACAAATATATACCCTTCACAACTGTGGTAATGAGTATAAAAACTATAAGTCAAAAGGAGTAGTGGAGAAAAATTAAATTTAAATTATAAAAGTCAAGTTATAACATTTTCGGTTGAACTAGAAAAATGAGTATTTCAAATCTACTAGCCCACCATTACAATCTTTCCTTTTAAATGTCCGGCTATAAATTGAGACCTTAATATAGAAAGGCCCTACTCGTCTTTTTTTTTAATTCAAGTTTTATACATATTTCGATAAATGATTCTCTAATGCACCACTAAAAGATTAAAAAAGTTGTTACAGTATTAAATTGCTTGGAAAATAAAATAAGACAATGCGTTAATAAAAAAATTTCAACTACAAAACTGTACTTTTTATCAAGTTTTTTCTTTTTCCTTTAAAGAAGGGCAAACGTTAGTTAGGACCTTTCTATATTAAGGTAACGATATGCATTTTAATAAAAGAATTACCGGCAATAAATTTCAAGATCATCACTAGCTTAAGTCTCTAGATATGCGATGGAGTACCTTTTTAAAGGAGGTATGCCACGCCCACTGTACATCTATTTTTTCTATTTTTTGTTTACTTATGCAGCTCATTAGTATAAATACTCTAGAATAATTTACATAGATAAACGTGGTCAACTTTAAGAGCTTTAAAATAGAGACGAGCGATATTCCAAAACTTGTGATTTAATCACTGTGACTGTAAGTTCTTTGATTACTACAGTTACTAGTTTATTAAGTAACAGTTACTTAGTAATATAAATATTCAAGTCTTTTAATTTTATTTGTATACGAGTACTGACAAACTAAAATTTTGTTGTTGACTTGAGCAGACAAATTTTATTGAATTACTTCTTTTATAAGTCAAAAACACCTTATTTGCTTTCCCTTGTTTCTTATTGTTAGTAAATCAATTGCTAATTGCACACACGAACACAAATAAAAAAATGCGTATATGTTATCTTATATCCAATTTATATCGGTGCTACCGTTTTATAGGCTTCAAATAATTTTTAAATTTAAATTATTTTTTTTTTCTTGAAATTAAAAGGTTTAAAGAATTTTAAAATCAGTTAAATTCCGATTTTTATTTTTCTTTGAACAAAAATATATTTTGCGTTTTTTTTTTATGTAGCAGTATCAAAAATCTTTCATAATTTTTTAGTGTTGTGGCCACACTGTTTCCTTGTTAATTATATAAGAAATGTTAATCACGGTTACTACTTAGAGAAACGCTGATGGAAAGTCACATTCAATTGCAACCTCGTTTCTCAAAATTTATCTCTACTTTAAAATACATCCGTTTCTTTCCTAAATACTTTTTACATTCGTACTAACTGTAGCTAATGTCAAACACTTCTGAATGCTTTTGGACTTCGCTGCTTTTTCAGTTGTAGCAGTTTCTAAATTTTTCTTTCACGTGTAAACACTAATTGTATTCCGTGTTAAGAACCTCGGAACACAACTTGAGTTTTTTTATCCAGGACACCAGTCATTAACAGCTTAAACACAGACATCTTCCTACCTTCTTGTCTATTTTTACTGCGATGCCTTATCATCAGTGCTTCTTCTTTTCTATTATATCGCTTGCATAATCCCTTTGGATCTTTGATATAAATCTGAACAGACTGTGTCATATATGAGCTAGGAAAAGTAAGATGTACAACAATTGCTTAACAATAAAAATACATTTTTCACTGAAATACTAAACAGTTTTTTGTATTAAAGTAACTTAAATATTTTAGTCCACTGTCAGGGTAATCAATATTGAAAATGTGGATTCGAACGCATACGCACTTGTTTATGGTTTAAAAATTTTTTATTTTTTATAATAAGGATGAATTGTGTTTAAATCTCTTTATTGTTGTTGTTGTTCTTGATTGATTTTGGATTAATTTAGTGTGTAGTTTGTTGCACTGCAGCTATAAGTAGATATCGCTCTTGTTGTTGTTATTGTTGTTGCGTTTGTTTATTGTACCGGCCACATATGGATTAAGTCAAGTGTATTTTTACAAGTAGAGTTAAATTTTCATGCACTTAAAAAAATGAATGAATGACGTGATGTTTGTAGCACACAGTAGTTCTTAAATTTTAAATAAATTGTTTTTTTTTCTGCATAATTTCTGGTTTTTGTAAAACAACAAAAAATGAACAAACAAATTAAGTGCGAGCGTAAACAAATCATCGATTTAACAACTTAGAATATAGAGAATATATAATTAGAATAGAGTTGAGTATAGAAAATTATAAAATGCTTTTTTTTAAAGTCTTGATTTTGTTGTTGTTTAGCGGGGGAAAGAAACACTTTGTTTTAAGTGTAATTTATGTTTGAAAAATATTGTTTGTGTTATTTATGGTATAACGCGAAAAAGAAAAAAATCAATAGGAACTAAATATGGGGTACATAATTTTATTTTGTTTAAGTGCTGTTATTTTCAGTTTATTTTTGTCTTGTTGACTTCACTTCAACGCTTGAATAATTTACAATAGATTTCTTTATAACGATTTAAATAAACATGTTTACAACAACAACAAAATATAGCGACAAAAGCACCATGTTGGTATTTTAAGTGAAAATAAGAATAACTAACGGTTTTCCTAAAATAAAATTCAAAAGTTTAACTTTTAAATATTTTTAAAATATAAGCGAATACTTTAACGATTGAACTTTTTTTGAATAACTGAAATGTTTTTAATTATTTAGATGATGGAAGTATTGACATGATTATTTAAAAGATTAATAATAATCCATTAATATACTTAACAGTTTAATTGTATCGAAATTTGATTTCGATTAATCGAGGTATAAATCGACTATTTACAAAGGCATAATGTGCCGGTGAAACAATTTTGTTTATTTATTCGTCTTATGTTTTTGCATTTTTTCATTACGTATGGCCGATTTATCTAATTAACTTGACGCTCCAAATAAAACTGGATAAATTAGAAATTTTTAATTTATTAAAGCATTTTGAAGCAAGGACAACTCCAATTCGCGGAGAATAATAAACACTTGTTTATTGTTGGATCAACAACTTAAACTAAATTACCAATATAAAAAAGTACTCATTCTTAATTGTAGCGCCAAATTTATTAGACTCAAGATTTAAGAAAATAAATTTTTAAGATCCCTTAGCTTTACCCGAAACAATGTAACATATAGACAACAATATGACTAAAATCAAGCCAAATTCATAGCTGGTGACTGCATAAACTTTAAAAGAAATTCTTTCTTGCAACATTTGGTTTAGTTGTCAGGCACTTAGAATACAAAAAAAAGCAATTTGTCATCTGAAAATTAAAACAAGTAAGAGTGTTGTATTTGGTTATGCCAAATTTAAATCTTGTTTAATGAAGAAACTTAATTAAAAAACAAATCGGCTCTTAAAGAGTTAAGCATTTTTAGTATTTTCTGAAAGCTCTTTTAAATAATACCCATATTGATATCCATAACTTGGAAAATATGGCCGTCAATACAAATTTTTTTTAACGTGAATAAATAACGTATCACAAAACAAAACATCTTCAACTTGTAAAATTATTTGTTTTTCAAAACTACAACAAAAACATAATTTTACAAAAATCGCCAAATTGACTTAAAGTAAAAAAAAAAAAAAAAAAATAACAAAAGAATTTGTTACTCTAGTTACTGCCCCTTCAAGTAATTCATATATTGAGGTAAGATATTTAATTTTAAAAACATTTGATCAATCTTTAAAATTTTCGTAGCTTTAGTTTAGAGAATTAACATTTAATCGTCAGTGTATAAACCCATCTAAAATTGCAACTACTGAGTCTGGTTTTGGGCTGGACGCCACTAAAGTTATTTAAATGATTTGTTATTCCTTTTTCGTTAGCAATAATCAATTAAAAATAAAATTTAATTAAAAAAATTTTTTCTGTTTAATTTAATTTTACGCTAATTTTGGCATACCCTTTTTCGATTCAGTGATACCGTTATTTTATACATACGTTTTTTAGGTAAAAACTGCAACTTTGCATATTCGAAAGACAGTTGTACAAAGAATATTTTTATTCGAATAAAACTTCTTGTATTCGATTAATTTTTATTTCTTAAAATTTTAACTATGCTCATTTGCCATTTTATGATGGTTGTATGTTTTACAAGATTAAGAAAGCAATTCAAATGACACTATTTCAGGCGAACCGAAGTTGAAAAGGAGCTTTAAACCTTTTAGCCCTAAAATTGAGGTTTTATAAGCTAAATAAATTTGAAAATTTCATATTTTTAACAAGAGATTTTACCACAAGATCGAGAGTAGTTTAAGAACTTCTCATATTTTTAATGAAGTAATTTAAATTATAAAACATCAACATGTTGGTATATAATAAATTTATTATAAAAATAAGTTTGGTCACATCTTGAACCAACCCTTTTTTCTGACTTTAATGGGAAACAACTTTTGTTTAAATTGTCTTTTCAACTTTTCAATAACATTTTTATTTGAAATAATTCCTGAAAAAAAAAGAATTACTACAAACTAAAAAATTAAAATATCTGTTAACATGACGTAATAAACAATTTATATCTATTCGCAAATCGACTTTTCGTGGCACCAACATTTTTTCTTTAAACAAAATCTTTTCTCGCATATTGTATGAATTAACAGAGGCAACATGCTTAACAACAATATGACCAATATTTGGTTTTTAATTAAAGCCCACGCTTATGTTTCTGTAAGTTTGTAATAAAAAACAATTAAAATAATAAGAAAAATAGATTAATTTACCACGAACTTGTCAAATGTTTTATTTATTTATACATAAATGTAGAAAATTATTTTATACGGCTTATTTTGTGAATAAAAGTTGTGTGTTTTGTTGTCAACATGTAAGAAACGCTGCATAATGGGGCAGAAACAAAATATTTTGTAATAAAAGTTTATAAAAGTCAGATAAATGTTGCAACACTCATATTTAAGGACACATAATTTTGAACCTAAGAATGATATTGAAGTGAATCTTTTTTGTTTGTTAGAAAATTACATCAGCTGTTTGAATTTGTGAAAATTGTTAAGCAACATTGATTATTTTATGTGGAAAATTTGACATTTAAAATGAAGAGTCTGTCACGTGATTTAGAAAAAATTTAAAATTTATTATTTTAACGTACACTAAATTGTTTTGGAAATATAAGCAAAAATGTTGTTTAAAAAATTCCGCATGAAATAATGCCTGTTTGCTTTATTTCATAGCTTTGATAAAATGTTGCTAGAAACATATCATATGTTTTCCAACAGTAAAAGAAAGTACTACTTCTGCAACATACTTTAATGACTTAAAAAAAAATATGCATTTTTTTTTAGAGAAGTAGCACTTCAGGCATTATTACCTATTTAGTTATTTTGGCAACCGTGCTACATTCTTTGGGAAAGGGATAGATGAGAGATAAGACAGGTGGTGAAAGGAGAGAGATAGAAAGTTATTTTACTTCGCCGGCGAATATGCTATACGAAATACCGACGAAGGAGACTGCAGTTTTCATGTTAATTCTGAATATGTATTTATAAACCATTAAACAGAAAAAACATTTCTTTTTTATTTTTTGATTGCCGCAGGGGTTGAACCCTGTGACACCAGGTTTGTACTCAACGTGCTTACCACTTCGAATACAGCAGCCTCATGTTTTTGCATGAAAAGCTTAACACAGTACCAGGCTTTACTCAAAAAATAAAATTACAAAAAATATTTTAATATTTGTTGCTGATCTCCGAAAATTTAGAAAAATTATGGTAAAAACGATCCAATTTTAGAAAAGTAAAAATATTAAATAAGGAAATGTTTTTATAAAGTGAGCAAATGAAATAAAGTTTTCTGTGTAAAAAATCTGCAACATTAAGATAAATGAAATCCCACAATTCCCAAAATAAAGACCAAAAATCCCAAAACTGGAATTTTTTGCTCTTTGCCCTTAAGGTCCACATATGGACTAGGATAACGAAATGCTTTTAATAACAATTTGTAATAAACATAGCTTTTTCAAAAGAGTCATCTTTTTAATCCCAGTTTTAGGATTTTAGAACATACAGGTTAAAATAAACATTTGGATAAAAAATTGTCAAATTAAAGGAAATTTAGTTTAAACGTGCAGACATAACAAAAAACCAAAGCCGAAAAAGTAAAATTTTAATTGATTTATGATAATCACCGGTTCAACCCCTGGCTGGGACTAAAATTAAAAATAATTTTAAAAACACGCAAGGCACAGCGCATTAACATTCATACCTAACTCATCAACAGTTGATATGATACTGGAACAGCATCTATAATGTTGTGAGAAAAACAAGTATGAATGATTTAAAATAAAATTTGCATTTCGTGACTATACCGACGGTGTAGTACAAAATTGCAACAAATGTACTAGACGTGCTGTAGAGAAGACAACAAAAAAATTCTTTGAGTTGTGTGTGAATTTCGTCCAACCAAATTAACATTGATTAGTTGGTTAAATGGATGATATTTACAGTATACGCAAATCAAGGTGTTGGATGCAAAGAATGCTGAAGATGGATTTGGCGGTCCTGAAAATGCAGCATTACATTCTGCCAGCGTCTAAATTTTCTTGTTTTCTTTGGAAAACGTCCGCGTATATTTGAAAAATAATTTTTCTTAATAAAAGTTAAATTAAAAATGAACCAAAGCCGAAAAAGTAAAATTTTAATTGATTTATAAAAAAAAAATAATAATAAATGAAAAATAAAAAAATTAAATTGGTCGCTCTTCTTAATTTTTGGACTTATTTGAATAGAAAATCATATAATTTTTAAGCCTGGAAAGATATAATCTTCAAAATTTTTCAAAAATATTTTAAATTTTGCTTAATAAGCACCGCACTAAAAAAAATGCTGAAAATTGTACCCAATATTTTGGAAAAACTTTGACAATTTTTAAACATAAACATGCAGATTGAAGCCACATTTAGTAGGTATTGAACAGGAGAGGTGCATATACAATTTTTGAATATCAGACAAATAGGAAAGAAATTCCAAGCGTTAGAAAAATTTTCTGGTGCGAGGTACCCAACTTTGCACCATATAGCGTCATCCCTAAGAAGTGGAAGGTACCCAGTTTTAAAACTTGAGCTCATATGCCATGCTCATGCCAAATTTTGGATCAATCGGCCTAGCCCTTTACCACTGGTTATTTTTAAAATATTTCGATTCTACCCCACTGTGCGCTGGAAATAAACAGCATTTTTTTTTTTGTTTGTTAATACAACTTCTTTGTTTATAGTTCAGTCAGTTTGTAAAATATTGTTTATGCTTGTTGTCAATTTTACGGTGAAAAGCAATTAAATCTTGTATTTGATTATTTCTTCAATCTCATATAATTTATTTATTTATTTAATAATCGAGGGCAAGTCAAAATGTCTACACGATTGCGACTTTACTGGAACGGCAGATTGATCGATTGTTATTAAAACAATCGATTAATCGTCTTTTTTTGTAATATCTATGAAAACGCTTAAGTTAAACACAGAACTAAAAAACTGAGCTAAAGTTTTCAGAAATTAAAAAAATTCCCAATACAACTTGTTAAAAATTTATACATAAAGTTTTGAAGCATTTACCCAAGAAATTTAAAAAAATTTTTCAAAAAGCTTTTTTTATCACAATACTAACAAATTTTAAAAATTATTAGTGGTGTCCTAACTTAGGACCTACTTGGCCCGTTCTGAAAAGGCTATAAAATTTAGCCACAAAACCTAAGCTCGAATAAAATAATTTTGAATCAAATAAACACAGAAAATGTTGCCTCCATTTACCTGTTTAGCTTTTTCGATTTTATTACCAAGGTGGAATTATGTATCAAGCCGCGAATTCATTCATTATCTCCGTCGCTTGAAATGTCAACAAAAAAATGCATGTCAATTTTTTTATATGAAGGTTGATGTTAAGAGCCACGACTAAAATTAATTTTATGAAATTTTACAAACGAATCGATAAGCCAACGTAAACGCATAAAAAAGTTTTCTATTTTTTTAATCTATTCAAATCAACCGAAGCGTGTATTCTACATGAAGAATATTTATTGTTGTTGATGTTTAACTATTCAACTGAACTTAAACAAACCGAATAAAATTAAAATAGTTTTTTTTTTCTTATTTTTATTTTGTGCAAAATTACTTAAACACGAACATGTGTATAACGGAATTTTTAATTTCTTTTTTATTGCTAATTACCCGCTTTTATATGAACATTAACGATTAAAGATTGCCAAAATAAAATACATTTTATAGCAGATCTAATTCTTATTGTTATTTAATATTCATCAAAGCAAATATTTTAAACATTTTTCTATAATGGTGTCTATTAATAACCAACAACCTCTTTTCACTCAAAACCCTAATAAGTTTTGATATGACTAATCAAATTAACCAAACGTTTTTACTGACACAATTTCTCTTTACTGAATATATTTTGAGGTACGTTTTACTTTTAAAACTAAATAATTGTCAATTGAAAATTTCTGTATTTTTTGATTTGATGAAAAGCAGATTTGTGGGACTTATGACTTATTTTAATATAAAAGGCACAGTGGGTAAATAGCAAAATAGTTTGCAATAAAAAATAACAAGTTTACCATTAAATTAGTGACGGATTTTGGAAATATGTGTAAATAATATGAGTTTGAATTACAATCACACAAAATTTTGTAAGTTCAGATCTCAAACCAATATTTTTCCAATACTTTAAGGGACAGTTTAAACAAAAATAAAAATTTCCGATTGACATGTCTTGCCTTTTGACAATCAAGCGATATATATCTTGTGACTAAATAAAAATTAAACAAGTAAGATCGCTAGTTTCAGCTGTGACGAATCTTATATACACTTTACCATTTAAATCTCAATTAAAAAAAGCAAATATAGGATTATTAGAAAAAATTTAAATAATGAATAAAAAATAAGAAATTGCATTCGTGATCATCCGATGGCTGATACTCGTACAATTGCAAAAACAAATGTACGGGACAAACTACAAAAGAGAACAGTGAAGAAATACTTTGGTTTGTGTGTCGACTTCGTAATATTGATATGAATACTCCTCGTATTCTTATTTACGAAAATTAGTTGGTTAAATAGATGATGTTTACAATATACACAACTTAAAGTAGATAGATGCGAAAAATGCTGATGATGGATTTTTGCGGTCCTGAAAATACGGCATTAAGTTTTCTTGTGGCCAGCGTCTAAGTTTTCTTGTTTTCTTTAAAAAACGTCCACATACATTTGTAAATAATTTTTCTTTCTAAAAAATGTTTAGAAGTTAAATTAAAAATAAACCTCAAGCCAAAAAAGTAAAATTCTATTTCATTTAAAAAAAAATTTTAATTCAAATAGTCACCGGCTCTTAATGGGTTTAGCATCTTAAAAGATTTTAGTAGGTCTCTTTAAAAGCTTTTAAATCATACCCATATTGATATCTTAAAAAATTTATGCAAAATCGTACTTTTCTATGAAAAGTTCACAGGCCCATAAGTCACATTATATGGGCGAGTGCAAATTTCTTCACTTGATAATTTTTTCTTATTTTTTAATTCTCTATCACTCTATATATTTGTTTTTTTTTTTTTTTTTTTTTAATTGGAACAACTTCACTGAACTAGATTTGTGTCGCATACTACATTAAAATTCTCATTAAGTCAATTTTGTGTGTATATTAAATCATGCAAAGTTTCTTAATAAAAAATCTTAAAATTAGAGAAAAATTTAGTGTTAGTTATATATTATGCTAAAAGCATATATGGGATGAGTAAAATAATTTTTTATTAATTTCTATTTTTTACGTAGATGAATACTTTTGTGCAGAATGACCGTTTGTCTATTTATTTTTAAAGTTATTTATTATTTTTTCTTTCTTTTTTTTTTTTTTTTGTTTGTTTTCTTTTGTTTATAGTAAGTAAGTGTACAAGAAATAAACTATTTTTAAAAATCTATTTAATTTTAAATCTTTTTTTTTTTCCTTATTTTCAATTGTTTGTTTTTTAAATAAATGGTCACTCAATTAATTTGCACATGTCAACAATAATTTTCAATTAATTTATTAATAATTTTGTCTTTTTAACTGAGTTTCAATCGTTAAGTTTATGCAAAGATATTTGGATGACGAATTCGTCGTTTGTTCCGGTAGTGTTTCTACCATTAAAAATTCAAGTCAGATTTTGTCACAATACTAGAAGCGGAAACATTAAGATAATAATTAATTATTCGTTAGCAAATTTAATGATTTATTTAAATAACAGCAGATATTGCAACACCCTATAATTTATAATTTAGTAGTGGATATTTTAAGTAGTGGATATTTTGTTTTATGTTCAAGCGTTTTTATATAACGTTTCAAACGCTAGAGCCATATGGTTCAATTTATTTCAAATATTGGAACACGCTTTAATTTTTAAATTCAATTTTTATACTTGTTGTTATAGCGGACTTAGCAATGAAGGTTCTTTGCAAATTTCAACTGTCTGTATAGATTTGATTACAGATTACATTAACTATTGCGACACCCTTTAATTTAAAATTTTGAATGTTTACACTTGTTATATAAACGGTTATAGTAATCCACATCCTGTTCAATTTTCAAGCGTTTGTCTATAACGGTTCAAAAGATAGGCGCATATAAGTCAATTTACGTTACCTGTTGGGGCACCATTTAATTTTAAGATTTATTTTTATATTACTTTATGCCATTGGGATCTATAGTGATACGAATTTTTTTTAATTTTAAAGAATTGCGCTTTACTGTTCATAATACTCTTGAAAAACATGTGCGTTGTGTGGGGACACCCTTTAATTTTTAAGATTATAAACTGTTTTTAAAAAGGGAAATTACAGATTGGTCCTGTTTTAAAATCTTTGTCTATTAAATTACAAAAAACTTTCAGAATTGATTCAGAAATGGCTGAGTTCTGCAGGCCCAAACATAAAAAAGCAACATTCAGTCGAATTGATAACCCCTTTTTTTAAATCGTTTAAAAAACAGCAAATATTAGATATTCAAAGAAATTATTACATATTCGACAAAGCTTCATTCCTTTCTTAATATTCTTCATAGAACATATTGACTTTCCCTCATAGTTTTACTTATAATTTGTCTGCATACCATCAAGTTCATGTGAGAATTCATGCGTTTAATAGGTTTTTAATTTTGCCCTCATTAGCGATTCATATCAAACTATTATTTATCATATTCTATAGTCTTTATGGGTATTTAATGTTAATGTTCAAAAAGTTACTGATAAATACACATTGAAACATTATTTTGCTTTGAATTGCCAGCATAAAATATTTAGTTTATGGCAAATGTTTGCGCTCTTTGAAAAGTGCCAACATGACCTTCTCATGTTTATAGACATTAAGCCTCCCTCAACATTAAGTGAAATTATTTTATATATATTTTTTTTTGCTTTTTTTTTTCACTGCTGCTCAAACGACATAAATTAAAATTTCGAACAACATGGTTTTGATGCCCAAACATTATTGGGAGTTATAATGTGTGTCATTGTCTTGTACGAGGAATGTGTGGCAATCGTAGCTGATTTAGTTAAAATGAACTTTATGGAAAAATATTAGATAGTAAGTTGGAGCCTTGCCGCAGCTTTAACTACTGTCTGAATAACTGCGCAAGTTCACATGTTAAGTAAACAAGAGATCGTGGATATAATCTAGCTGGAACATATTTGCAATCTAAGTAACTCCTATATTTTAGTATAAAATTTAATGAATTTAAAACGATTTATGTTTTATATTCACTGTAAATACTCAATTGCCTATTTGCTGACTCTTAGTTACAATCTGTGAAATCATTTTGTGTTTTACAAAATGTTTATCCCATTTGTTGCCCTTGCCATATCTCCTTGGATGTAAAATCTCATTTACGAACAATGATCCCTCTAAAGAGCAAAATACTACACCAAAAACCTTCAACTGTTATTAAAGAACTGTGTCACTGTCATCATACAAAATTGATTTTAATGTTTTGAACTTTGAGGTTCTTTTTTTGTCGCTGCTGTACAGACAACACAAAAATATTATAAATGTAACTTGATACATTTTTCATTAAACAAAAGACTTAAAACACTTTCATGTAATAAAAAAAAGTCATATAGATTTGTAACAAATTTATTGAGAAGTTAAGACGAGTGTTATTTTAAGCGCCGAATATTTTATCATGGCAGAATGATTTAACCTCTGTTCAGAACACCGAACATTAACCAGATGTTCCATTTCGCAGGGCGTAAAATTTTTGATTCTTCAGATATCTATTCCGCATATAGCTAAATGCTGATGTAACGATGTAGCGATACTCATTCAAGGATAAATTATTTTATTAATTTATTGAAATTTTAATTTCGATTTTTATAAAATTTTAACAGAAAATTTGAGACTTTTAAGTCAAATTTCAGTTTTAAAAAAATTAAGAATTAAGAAAGTTTTTAAGTAAATATCGAAATAGACCATTTCTAGTTACACTGAAATTGACTGATTTTTCTCCTATATTGATGTCAAAGAAAAAAAAAATTAAAATTAGAAGTTCAACATCTTATTTTTATTCAAATATTAATTTTTTTAACTAACATCAAATTGAACTACTTAAATTTTATTTCTAGTTTTTTTTTTTAAGTAAAGTTATCTTCAACTAATTAATCTTAACTAATGGGATTAATAAAACTCCCTTTTTTATTTATTTATATATTATTATTTATTTTTTTTTTTTTTTGCCATACTTCGATGTTTTGTAAATATTTTTTTATCTAGAATTTTCCTTAACGTTGATTTGTATATTAATTAAGGTCCTAGATGATTATTGAAAAATATTAGGTACATAAAATATATACCCGACATAGATAATAAACCAGAAATGTAAATTGATTTATTTTTTCATTTGTTTTTAAGAAGCACTTCATTCGTCTTGACGAATAGAAGGAAAAACATGCAAATCTTGTAAATCTAGTTTAGCAAAGTAACTCAAAAAAAAAAAAAATATTCGGATGACAGACAATTAAAAAATAAGAAAAAATATAGTGCTTCGGCTCTCAATGGGTTAAGCATTTAAAAAAAAAATTTTTGGCATTTCAAAAGCTTTTGAATGATACCCATAATGATTTCTTAAAAAATATGGTGCACAATCGTACTTTTCTGTGTATAGTTCAAAGGTCCATAACTCGGAAAATAAGGGCGAGCGCTAATTTCTTCACTCGATGCTTTTTCTTCTAATTTTTTAATTCTGTATCGCCCAATATACATTTTATTTTTTTTTTTTTTTTTAATGGAGTTTTTTAATAAACTACGTCTGATCGATTAGCATATTTAAATTTTCTCTAGCTCAGTAGAACCTTGGCAAAATTTATTTCATCTTGAAAAAGTACGGATGGATAGACGGACATCGCTCACTCGACTTCGCTTTGTATAAAAAGTATAAATATATATACTTTATGAGAAATAACAAAGCGAATAATAAACTCCGGCAATGTAAATAAAATTAGAATAATTCTTGCAAACTACAACTGACTTCAACACAAACAGCCTTTGCTCTTCCATAACCGAATATGAAAAAAGAAAAAATTGTTATAAACACTTGCTTTAAATTTAAATTATCTGTTTATAACGTAAAGAAAAAAAAAACAATACATAATAAATTACATCATCTATGGAGACACCCTTTAATTTCTAACTTCAAATTTTATTCGTGTTGTTACAGCAGATATAGAAGTACACATTCTGTGTAATTTTTAAGCGTTTATTTAGAACAGTTTGTAGGATGGGACCATATAAGTTAATTTACGTTACCTATGGCTATACCCTTTAATAATTATGTTTATGTTATTATTACTTGCGTGCTATAGTGATACCAACTGTATTAAGATTGCATTTGGGTGATTGTTACGGTTTAATAGAATTGCAATAATGAAGTGTATTGTATTGGCACAACCTTTTATTTTTATAATTATGATTTTTTAAGGATTAAGCTGTAAGTTACAAGTTTCAGTTTAAAACATATTTTCGGTTCCGAAATTATTAAGATAAGATTCTTAAAAATCATGGCCTCTATGAAACACCCTTTATTTATAGAATTTGTTTATTTTTGTGACGCACATATTTGTACATACTCTGTGTAAATTTTAAATGTCTGCCTTCAACGATTTAAAAACTAAAACCATATACGTAAAAATGACGTTAATTTAGGAGTACCCTTTATATTTTACTTTTGCTCTTATAGCGGACATAAAAATTCTAAAACTTAAAATGTTTTCCTATTACGGTTCAAAATTAGGGTTACTATTGGGGCACCCTTTATATGAAATTTTTATTTTTTCTACTTGTTGCTACAGCACACATAGCTTTACTGATGTGTCTTCCTGTCATAGTTCCTAAAATAACTTTTTTTTTTATAAATAGCTCTTCACTATCAGAGCACCCTTTAATTTTTGTATCTGTTGTTATAGCGAAAAATTAAAGATTATACCTTTTTTATAGATAGGGGGCTGTTTCAGACCGACAGACATTGAAGCAAAAGCAAGAGGGTTACACAGACAAATTGATAACCTCCTCCATATTGTAAACGATTCACAAATTGTAAATAAGAATATGCAAAGCAAAAATATGTTCACTGTTTAGTAAGAGTGATGAACTTTTCGTGAAACAACATGTTCAATTTATAATTTATGTCCGCCCAAGTACATGTAACACATATTGTTCAATCGAACTCATCAAATATTTCATTTTATTTGGTTGTTACAATTCAGTGTCATGTCAGTATCAGTGCGTCAATGAAAAAAATAGTTCGTCAGCAATGATAAACAATTGACAGTATTAGTGACGCTTTGATTTTGGAATGGGAAAAAGCAAATGATTAATGGGTAAAACTTTTAGTCAGTTGCTAGAAAAATGTCAGCAAATGTCAAAATTATGTTAGATTTTTCAAAAAAAGCAATTAAGTTCTTTTTGCTATCAAATGGCGCTGTAAATTAAGGTGGGAAAGAAAAAAATTACGTTATTTTCATAAATAGATAAGAAAATAAGTATTTAAATAAATAATTTGTAAATTTATATTGTCACAACTCGGGTAAACGTACAATATAAATTTACATTTGATTTATTTAAACATTTATTTCTTATTTATTCATAAAAATTACTTAAATTTTTCCTTTCCTCCTTAAGGGAAAGGCGTAAACGTACAACTCGAATCGAAACAAAAGGTTTTCAGCATTTTTTTAGAAATTGGGATGTTGTTAGCAAATGTTTGAAAGGAACAATTTTTGTAATCGATCATGTTTGGATATAATTTTTTTTTTTTTTTTTGAAAATCAGCAATAAAGTAACTTCAATCAAAAAAAAAAAAAAATAAAAAAATAAATAAAATAAAATGAAAAAATGGGGCGCTTGAGAATTAGAAAAAAAGAAAAAACATCCAAATTTTCCTAGTTACGGGCCATAGAACTTTTCATAAAAAAGTACGATTTTGCACCATATTTTTTTAAATATCAATATGGGTATTATTTAAAAGCTTTTGAAGAGATCTTTCAGAAAATACTAAAATTTTCAAAAATGCTTAACCAATCAAGAGCCCCTGCATTTTTATGTAATTTCTTTATGCTTTTTTAATTCTCTGTCATCTTAATATTTTTTTTTTTTTTGTAATTATACACTAAAGCCCCGGTCTGCGTCGTTAATTGGGACCAGTAAAACGCGACCTAAATCAAAACGACACAAATCGAATTTAATTTTGCGATATACTTTTAAGGAGATTTTGTTAAAATAATAAATTGGTTTTAATAAAAAAAAAAATCAATTAAATCTACAAAAAATTAGATTATAATATTTAATTTTTCGTTCAGAACTGCTGGAGTTAAAAACAGTGGTAATTGTTGTCGAGTGATTTGATTGCTGTGTTGATTTTGTCAAAAACTTTTTCATAGTTGGTTGAAGTGTCTTTGCTTTGTTTTTTAAATAAATTTCTTCGTAACGGTTGATAGCGTAAGCCACGGATTGTGTCGTTTTTAAACTACATACGTTCGTCGTCAGGATTATTATTAGAAAATAAAGCTTCCGAAATAAGAACATATGTAAGCTTTTTTCTTCAATAATCACCTTAGAGGCAACAATTTTATTTTCCAATGAGTACTCAACATTCAATACAATCAAATTTTCATTATCGCTTCCTCGTGTGATATCAACAACTTGCCAATATCGATATGCTCATTACCTTAAAAGTTTGCTGCTGCAGCTATTTCTGCAAGTTCTTTACAGACAGTTGTTACATCATTGATATCTTCTATATTTTTACTTATGCATTCTGGCTATAATTCAGCCAAGTTCCATCCATATATGCTTTTTTTACTTCTATTCATGACAAGTTTTAATTGTAAATTGTACTATGTTGTAATTTTTTCAGAAGTCTTTCATGGAGGGCTGTCTTCTCCATCAGTTTTTGCAAATTCGCTGACTAAACGTTCGTCTTAGATAAAAACATTTAAAGTTTGATATTAAACCTTGGGCCATTGTTCGTATGATGGAGGTTGTATTTGGAGGCATAAAAGCAACTTTTATATTTTCGAAAAATTCATCTGAATTAATAGGATTATAGCATTGGCTAATAACAACAACACGTTAAAATCAATATTTTCAGAAGAATAATAGGCTTTAAGGTCAGGAACTGCAAAATTTTCTGCCCAGTCCTTAAATTGAGATGCAATCAACCAGGCCTTTGGTTCGCGCGCCAATAAATTGGAAGATCTCGCTTGTTTACATTTTCAAAAGCTCTTGGATTTTCAGAATGGTAGACCATAAATGGCTTAAATTAAAAGTCCCCTTCTGAATTTCCTTTTAGGAGAAGGGCAAGACGATCTTTGCTAACTTTATATCTAGGACAAGATTTTCCAGATTCGAAAATATAGTTTCTTTACGGGAGGCAATTCTAAAAAAGGCATGTTTCATCGAAATTTAGAACTTGCTTAGCAGAATATTCTCCCTCAGCAATAATGACTTTTAACTTTAAAGTTTAAATTGATTAGCAACTGAAATATCTGCACTAGCTGCTTCTCCTTTCAACGCAACATTATACATTTGCTCGAGTTCTGAAGCGGTTGAACCAACATTGGCTTGCTTTAAAACTTTATAGATATTCACCGCTTAATAAAGGACAGTTGCCCTTAAGATAATTAAATAAGCTCATGGCTTTCTTCTGAATAACTACCTGGCTTAGTGGCATCCTTCGTTGATTTAAGTTTTCTAACCAAATGCTAAGAGGGGACTCCATTTTGACCATCAAAAGACTCCTGTGTTCTGTTGTTTAGTCTGTAATCGCGTCACAGATTTATCAAACTAATTTTTTTATCAGCATCTCGGTTATCTTAATTACCTTTCTACAAATAGAGCACAGCCAATTTCTACAAACTGAACAAAAGGAAAAATTCAACGAACAGACAACATTTTGTTTCAATAAATTTTTATGTTAAGACAGAATTTTTGCAGATTTTTATTTGATGAAATCGTACAATTGTTTTTAATAGTGAATATTGGCCTTCAGCAATTCGATATTACTTATTGTTGCAATTTAAAGTACTTTTGCAAATAAATTAAACAAATAAATAGTGTATTTTGATTTAATTTTTTTTAATTGAAAATGTAACAAATTTCTATACTAAGGGCCTGGCTATATACAATATATTTTTTCAATAATATATTGTAATAAATTTCACACAAGTATATTATGGGCAGCAAAAAGTCTTTGCAGATCAGCTTAAGTTTTTCACAGATTTTTTGTTTAATGTTGACAGTAACTTAAGTTAACTTAAGCATATTCTAGTCGGGACTTAACATTGAATAAAATTAAACAGTTATCTAAAATTCGGCCTTAGTGATATTGTCCAGTGCAGTTGGATCCTGAAGTTCATCACGACAAGAACTTTATACGCCTTCATATATTAGAAAGCTTTATTCTTAAGTTTAAATATTTTATCTTTTATGATAAAATGGAAATAAAAACACTCATACGTCACATAGTCAATAACTGTGTTTGTATGTCAAATGTTTTTTAACACACACCCCCATAAGACGTGTAATTTCTTTACGTTTAAGTTTAATCATTTTATAGGAAAGGGAAAGAAAGTTATGGAGTGGGGTGTGTAAACAAAGTAATTGTTAGTTCGTTTAAAAATACAAAATGTGTGAGCCGGAACTTGGCCTGACACATTATAGTGTGTCTAGATAAAAGTTTATTTAACACAGACATGATCTTAAACCCATTCATTTGCACACTCACACATATAAATCTACTTTACAAGTATCAACATTAATTTTTAAGTGTTTGTGTTTTTTTTTGCAACAATTTCCGTGCTCAATATAAACAGTAGAAGTAACAATATTGACAATAAAGCAAAATAAAAGAACATTCAAGTTGTAGCAAGTCATCATTTTGCACTGAGAGCGCACGCTCACGCAAATGATGTTTGTTTGTTGCTTTTAAACTTAATTATTAAATGAATAGAAGAAATGAAAACAACTGGGTCTACTGTTGCTCATTTCACACTGGAATAAAAACAGTGTTGCCATAAATCTTTGTAATTTGAAGTTTATTTCATTAATAATATTAACGGTTCAACTCCCAGTTGGGAAAAAATTAAAATTAATTTTTTTAGCAAAAAAAAAAAAAAAAAAAAAAATAATAAAGAATAGAATAGAATAGAATAGAATAGAATAGAATAGATTAGAATAGAAAACTTTGAGGTAAAAGATACTTTCGCTTAGGTTTTGATATATTTTTAAAAATTAATTAATATCTTAAGCCAGTTGAATATATATTTGTTGTATTTTTTGCCTTCATTATCTTCACAAGTAGTAATTTGGAAGTACCATTGCTTCAATATTTAATTTAAGACAAAAAAGAAGCGATTCTACAAAACGTACACTTAGTAAAGCGTACGTAAGAAATGCGTGGCCAAAAGAGTACAGTACTTCACCATCTTTTAATATCTTTTGAAATTCAGTTACGGTGAAAGTTTTAAAAACTACCGCTGAAGTCACAAAAAAGTAAGCGAAGACGCACAGGATGTACAAAAAGAGATAAAACCTGCACCTTGCAATAGTTTAAACCTTAAGGCCGCTGAAGGAATTAGGGCACCTGCCTAATTGAAGTATATGAGCCCCTTTAAACAATAGAAACGTCAACTAATATGAACGTAGTAGACAAACATGTCCAAGTAAGGCGAGTGTTATGAATGAGAAGCAGAAATGAATCAGGAAATGGCAAAAGGACCAGTAGATAAATAGGCAATGATGCGACTTTGAAAATTACCGAACCAGCAAAGAATCATAAGGACCAAATATGAAAGGAGCAGTATAATCTTAGTTATTCGAAAAGCGTGAGAGCAAAATCTACTGCTCTGCCAAATGGTAGACACTCTGTTATGGGGCGCTGTTAATTGAAAGGGGCGGTAAGTGAAACAGTTACTCGATGATTAAAAAACACTTGTTTAGGGTTAAAGCATATTCAGTCATGTAGGCATTAGCGATGAGCTAGAATACCATTTTCGAACTTTTACGTTTCAGAAATGAACTCAATTAAAGGTTTCTAAATGACACCAAGTAATTCCTGCAAAAAAATCGCAGATAGGTAGGATAGACCCTCCGAGACACCCTTTAATATTAATCTTAGTTTTTATTTCTATAATAATGGGCGTAATTATACATACCATATGAAAATTTGGAGTGTCAATTCATAATGGTTCATGAGATATGATCTCACACATATTTTATACCAATTTGTTTTTTGGAACTATAACTTTACAAAGTAGTAGGAGAGTTCACCTCTTATTTTTAAAACTTATGAAAATGTTTTCCAAGTGGAACCAATCTTTTAAAGAAGATATTTTTAAAATCGATTCGGAATTGATGGAGTTCAGGGAGTGCTGAAGTAATAAATGTATAAAACCAAAAAAAAAAAAATTAAGTTGAATTGGTAACATTATTTTTTTTAACCGGGTAAAACTATAATTTTACCCTAAAATAATGTAAATAAACGCTGCGATATAAAATCAAATTTCAAGTTAAAAACATCAATTAGGGTGAAACCAGAGCTTATCGTAACAATTAAAATTTAGATTGAGAAAAGTCTTCACATCTTCCCAAGGTCTGCCACAACAATAATTTTTTCTGTTCTAAAAGAGAAGATAAATCATGCTAAAACGGCAACACTTAATATATTATATTAAAGCAGAATTTGTCTTTTATTTAAAGCATGTTTTATTTATGTTTAACATAAACAATATAAAATATTCTAAGCATTCAACTGCAAGCAACAAAAAAAAAAAAAAAACAATAAAAAGACAAAAACAAAAATACACGCGCGCATAAATATTTACTCTCACACACAACATAATATGTATGTATGTAATGTATGTACAACCAGAGACATGAAATTTTACTTTGTAAAGCTCCGTGGTATCCCAAAGTTTAATTTAGTTGAACAACAGCCATCAAACAAGAAACAACGCATTTCATATGTACGTATCACGTTCTTGTTGAAAAAGAAAAATTATTTTTCTTTAAAACGAACTAAATAAACGCAAACACAACATCATTAGAAAACAAATAATAAAATAGACGCGGCAAATATTTAAGAAAAACAGTAATAATAATTTGATATACAATATTCTGTATATGTTTTTTTTTTCTTTGTTATACTAAAAAAAATAAAAACTTATTTATTACAGTCATTATTTAGGCGGACAAGATTTAAAAAAAAAACTATTTGTGTGCAACTATTTTTTTTTTTGTTTTTTTGTTTTTTCTGTTGGCTTAAACAAACGAGGCATCATTTTTTGTCTAGTGGCGCATTGCCTCAAGTAACCGGCATATGGAATTGAACGCCCACATTCATAAAGTGGTTTTTATTAATTCATAAAAATATTTAATATAGAAATGATTAAAACAAAAATGTGAATGTCATTTAAAACACAAATAAAACGCATCTTTCTTTAATTTGAAAGAAAAATAGAAATATTTTGTGAAAATTTTTATAATATAGAGGAGAATATAAATAAATAAATAACAAAGAATTTAAGAAAAGAACAAATAAAACAAATATATTTGTGGAAGTGTAAGGAGTGAGTGATTTTTGTTTGTCATTTGTCTAGTGGTATTTGACAGTGGTTTAGTAGAGTAAAAAGTGTTTAAAAAAAAATAATTAATAAAAAAATAAAGTTATAAAAATTACAATAAACTAAAAAGAACCACAAAGTAATAAAATAAAAAATCATCATATTTATTATATATAAAAAATTATATATTGAAATCTATTCAAAATTAAAGCTGACAAAATATTGAAATTTTTTTTAATTTAATAAAATAATATTAATTTCACAATAATATTTACAATATTAATTTCATTAATTTCATAATTACTTTGATTATAATTTTAATTTTACTTGGAATTAATAAATCGATCTTAAGATCACAATTTATATTTATACTGGGTAGCAATTATTTTTTATTTATTATTTAAACTGTAATAAGAATTTTTATTAATTTTATTTATTATAATAATAAGAAGAAAAAAAGCATTTATATAAAATTATAATTATTTTTTATAATTTTTTCTGTTTAAAAAAATGATAATATTTATTATTATAAAATATTATAATTTTGATTCAATAATTATAATAATTAAAATTATTATATATCAATAAATATTATAATTGCTATACAATGGCAAATATTTACATAAAAATCTGCACACACAAATTATGACTTCAAACTGGAGTTTTAAATAATTTTATGAAATTATAATAATATATTGAAAAGGAACCAAAATTGGGAGTGCACTAGACTCATAAAAGAATTATGCTTTATGGCAACTTTTTTTAATTGCATGTTTAAAATATTCCCGAAGTTATAAAAAATTAAGCCCTTTTATTTTATATAATTAAATCTTGTAAATAAAAAAAATTTTACCTGTTTTTCATATATTGAATTTTTTATTTCTAAAATAAATATACAATCTTTTTTATCACAAATTAAAACGATTTGAGTTAAAACATTTTTAAATTGATAATAAAAATAGTTTTACCCTTCTGCACAGAAAAAAAATCTTGCAATTAATAAAGGTTTTATTTGCTTTAGGTTTGAAATTTTATTAAATTTTAAATTGATTCAATTACTTTTTAAGTAGAAATTTATTTTCTTATTTTCAAATTAAATATATTAATATCTTTAATTATATTTAATTAGAAAATTTTGTATTTATTTTTTATATTAAATATATAATGGTGTCAATTAAAAATTTTATTAACTTTCTATCCATAAGCAATTAAACTTTTAATAAGTGAAAAAAATTTTTTTTGCGTTCTAAACAAAAGCTTCCAAAAAATTATTTTAATAAACAATTTCTCAGTTTAATATTGGCTTTGATTGAAAAATAAATTGATAAGAATAAATAGCATTATTTTTGTGTCATTAAGTTTTTGTCAATTGTTTTTTGTTTCCTTCAAGTTGGAAACTTGTAATACGTTTATCCCATAAGAAACTTTTAATTAAGCAAGTTATATTAAAATTCAAAAAATATTTATTACCAATAAATATTTCTTTTTCCTAAAAAAAAATACATAATATTGATTAATTGCGTAGTTAAATCAATGTAGATTTTGATTAAAAAACCAAAAACTTTTCGTTTCGTACGACGAAGATCCTTAAGGTAGCAAATTGAATAATTTTTTATTTGGATCTGCTTTTTTGTAATCATATTCATATCAATCATTTATTTCATCGAACTAAAATGAATTAATTCTTTTTAGTGTTACGTACCTAAAGAGCAAAAAATCTTAATCCTTTTAATTAAAAATGTTTATTGATGGTAGAAAATGCAACAAATAAAAAATTATACGGTTGCCCCACAGAGATTTGAATATTTGTGGATTAATGCTAAGAGTTTGTATTACAATCGTCGTTGTTATAAAAATTATAAGAACTAAAGGGTGTTCCAAAAAATACGTGGTTCTAACGAATATCTGCTTATCTTTTAAGCCGTTATAGTTAGTTACCTGAAAATGACTCATCTTTTGTGTAACATAACAAAAACAGCGGAAAGCAACCAATTTGAATATTATTTCATTAGTGAAACGAAATAAAGTGTCATCCAAAAAACGCGTCTACATGTTTCTTTGAAATAAAACACAAACTATTTGCAATTTTTTCAAGCTGTATGATCCATTACAATTATAAGTGGAATAGAATATCATTCAAATGTCCACCATGACTGCGTCTGCAGACATCAATCCGAATATCGAAATTTTCAATGACTTTCCGACATGTTGCTGGTGTTTTTTTACGAATTGCAACTTGAATGTTGTTCTTCAGATCATTAATTGTTTGTGGCTTGTTTACATACACTCGACTTTTAAAAAAAATCTAATGATGTTAGATCACATGACCTTGGAGGCCAATTAAAATCTGCATTTCGTGAAATTACACGTTGAGAAAATTTTGATCGCAAAAGCGTAATGTTTTCTCGAGTTGTTTGACATGTAGCATCGTCTTGCTGGAAATAAACGTCAGACACATCAATATGATTCAACTGTGTCCATAAAAAGTCCCTCAACATTGATTGGTATCGCTCAGCATTTCCAGCATCATCTTCGAAGAAAAATGGCCCAATGATTCCATTTGCCCAAAATGCACACCAAACAGTAACTTTTTGTGGGTGTAGAGATTTTTCATGAATAACACGAGGATTTTCATCACCCCAGATACGACAATTTTGCTTATTGACGAATCCATCCATTTTGAAATGAGCTTCGTCACTAAACAAAATTTTGCGATGGGTATTTTTCAAAGAACGCCCATTTTCATAATAACTTTGAATGATTTAAACGCGTTGTTGCAATGTGTACATGTCCATGGTTGAAACTGTACTACCTTCTAATAAAACAAAATGGCTTATGTCATTTGAAAAGATGTCACGTGTAAAAATTATATAGTGCTGACATTAGACGTCGCATTTGGATGACCCTTTATATCTGCAGAGATTTTGTTTCCTTTGTTTGTAAAAGATGATAATGCACTCGAAAAAAAATTATGGAAGTGGTTATTCTATGTTCCATTAGGTCAGTCCTCTACTGTTTGCGGCAGAAAAGCTTCAAAATAGACTTTGAACCACCGTCTCATACATGAGAATTCTAATCAATTTCTGGTCTGTTACAGGTGGAATGTATAGTAAGAAGATCGGCTGGAATAAATTTTGTCTTACACTGTTTATTATAACAAAGGCAATATCAAACTGAATTTGCCTTAATATTTTTGCGACCCTTGAAAGCAGATGAAACAGCGTGCACGTTCGTAAGTCTGTGCGAAAGTCTATAATACTGTGTTTTTCAAAATTTCAAGGCATCACTTTCAGAGATTGTTGCAATATCGTAGGCGAAAGAACGAAGCATGGCAATACCCCTTGATTCATCTAGAACTTGTTTGATGAGATGACAGTTATAACAACTCGTTTGATGCGATCGCTGAAAAAGTTTGACAGTAATTGCAAGACCAGACAGGTTTCACTTGTATCAAAAATAAAGCACATGATCGTTTAATATTTTCCACCAAAACTTTTAATTTTGTTTTAAAACCATAGAAGTACATCGTTTTTTATTTAATATAAATATTTCCCAAAATATCCCTGATCTCTAAGAATTATAATTCTGTTTAAAAACACACCGATTAGAGAGTAAATCTGCTTTTTTGACGCCATCTGTTAAACAGGCCACAAATTAAAATTCGACTAAATTTTAAGGAAACTTTGATTGTAAAAATGAAAACCAAAAAATATTTGCTTCGAAATATTCCTTCCTGTCATACCATCCATGCAACTTGATGAATTTATTTTATTTCGCATTTATTCAAAAATATTTATTCGAATTAATTATTTAAAATATCTTAATTTTCTAAAATTATTTTATTATAACGATACTACTGTGATTTATATTTGTCTGGTGCGTGAGTGTTTGTTGGCGCTGTCAAGTTGCTTGTGTAGAGTTGTTTAATATTCTTGTTTTCTGTTGCCTCTTACTATTGATTTCCATCTTTATATTTTCTTCTCTAACTTTAATTTCAAACTTGAATCGCCAGTCATCTTGTTCTCATTATTACTATCAGCCATTGTTATTGTTGTTGTTGTTGGCGTTGGTTTTTCGTTTGATAATCTGTGAGTGTAATTCTTACATCTCCGGTTTTAATTATTAATCATACGTTGTGTAGTTCATTTGACTTTAAGAAAAATCTTTTTTTTTTGTTGTTGCTTTAACTGTCAAAAATTTTGTAACGCAAATTAATCATATTGTTCTAAATGTAAATATATGATTTAAAATAAGTGTTTTTATGTTTTTTACTTTTCAATACAAAGTACAATTTTGTCAAAACTTGTAAAAAGAGCAAAAATATGTTTTTCTTTTCTTTTACAAATTAATGACAAGAATGACAATTATACAAAAATATCGTATTATTTTAAATAGCCTCTCAGCTTAAGGTGCTGTCACTTAAATGACATTCAGTAAATTTTCATGTTTTCACTTTTGTTTTAAATTAAATGTGTTGCTTTTCTTTAATATGACATAAATATTTAATTTATTTGAATATGCAAATTTTTGTTTTAGAGTTTGCCAAGCACCGTGAATTTTGAAAAAATGCGGTTTCAGGATTTTAGATTTAATCTTTTGAATCAATTATAATCATTGTCTGTCCGTCTGCCACAGCCCTCTATTTCTGGAACCATAATCTACTTTTTCACAAAAAAACATATTACTATAAAAATTAAAAATTGTTTCCCTTAAGACAGTGATATAGACAAATATAGACTTTTATTTTAAAGCGTTGTAGATTTCTTAAAATTGGCCAACAGTATATATATATATATATATATATATATATATATATATATATATATATATATATATATATATATATATATATATATATTCCAGCAGGAAACGGGTAAACGAAACTTATACATACACAATTTTCTACTAACACTTGCAAAAATTTTGTACTGAACGTCGTTGCCATTGTTATACATTTGGTATTGAATTGAAATGATTTCTTTCTGTTGAATTAATTAACAACATACTTGATTAGCAAAGTTCAAAATGCAGCTTATAAAACTTTTATAGTTAAATCTGTTCGAAGGATCATGCAAAATTTGCATTTTATTTTTTTTGTAATAAAAGTCACTGGCAACGTTGTTTGCCACAGACAACACACGTATGCAAATGTTTTACCATTAAGAATGTGATAAAAACTTTGTTCTATGCAATGATTGATATTTCAATCATCAATGATTATCATTTGAAGGATCAAATGATAGTCACTGTTCTTTTAGAGTCTGCTCAAAGCACAAGTAAAAAAAAAATAATAAAATTAAATGGTGTCCCAATAGTTACGTAAATTTCACATTACCTAAATTTTTTTTATATTATGTCTGCTATAGCGGGTTAAAAATTCAATTAAA
Source organism: Cistogaster globosa (assembly GCA_937654795.1). NCBI lineage: Eukaryota > Metazoa > Arthropoda > Insecta > Diptera > Tachinidae > Cistogaster > Cistogaster globosa. The sequence goes on along the minus strand of OW569406.1, from coordinate 106,248,378 downwards.
GGTTGTTCCATGCTTGGTACAAGACCCTACGTATTTGAGTTCTATTTACACTTAGCGGATTTATTTCTTTTTCCGTTTGCATTTTATCTTTCATAGAGAATTGTAATCGTTAACTTATTAGATCTGAAATATATTTCAGTAAAACGATTCACTACTCTTTTTTAACGATTATTCGTTGGTTAAATTGACTTAACATTAAAATTGTCGATTTTGCTATTCAGTAACTCTTTTAACGATGTTCATTGTTGCTAAAAACCAGCTGATAAAGTTAAATAAGCGACTATTATTTTTAAGTTGTTAAATTTGTCGACAAAATAAGCGACGTACAACATATGTTTTTATACATTCAAACACGTAAGCATAAACACAGAAACTACATATTTGAACACAAAACAAGTTTGATTTTATTCGATAAAATAAAACATATTTGTTTAATTAAGTAGATATACACACTTTATTATTTTTAAACTAAATTTTTTATTAAAACAAAAATTGCGCATAAACATATGCGTTGAATGTATTAACACAACCAAAACAATTATTATGTCTTTATTGTCATATTCCATACATGCAGCTTAGTAAAAAATACATATTCATGTATGTTAATTGGTATCTAAAATATAAACACATGTATGTGTCCAGCTCAAATTCACAGGCTTTAAATTCACAACCTCTTTTGTGTTTTTCGATTATTTGTTGTCGTAGATCCTACTGAATTTCAATTTGCGTAAATAAAAATAACGATGTCTATTATCGTTAAGCTGAAGTTTTTAAATCATTTAATCGTTACTGCAAACAACTGAAAATGTCGACAAATTTAACGATAGTCGAATTTTTTAAAGTTAGTGAATCACAGTACAGCTCTCACTTATAAAATAAATATTTAAACACGAGTTATTTTTCGGTCGTAGCTATAATGCGAAAAAAATGCGATTTCGGTTTTAAAATAAACAAACAGCAAACCCTATTTGTGTTATTTTATATCTCTTAGTTCATTAAATTGTATGTACACAGTATTATACTCGTATTAGCTATGCTATTTAAATATATTTTAGTCAAGGATTATATATTTAGTCAGTTAATTTAGTTGTCAAATTTTATTTCGTTCAAATTTTTCCTTAGTTCGTTTTTTTTTTAATTTTCATACATTTTTTATTTTTCAAAAAATTTTAAGTGGAAAATATATCATGCGCTTCTGGTATAATCACAACTGAAACAAATGATAAATTTCGTACAGCACTACGGACTAGGCATCTAAAAAACTTTGAGTGAATTCATTGACTGAAACTCAGTTCAAGCGAGAATATTTTTATAAATAAATAAAATGCTTTAAATAAAAAAGAATACAAATCTTTAAATTAAAAGTAATAAAATATATTTTTATATAAATAAAAATCAATCTGCACTTAAGTACTTGTCATTCGCTTACGTATAAAAAAAAAAATAAACCTATAGCAGAATTCGTTACGCATGACGAATTTCGTTTGACGCACAAATTGTGTTCACTTTCATATACAGAAATGAGTCTTATTTCTAATGACAAATATTAGCACCGAAAGATTCGTTTTTCGTCCCATATGTGCTTATAGCATTAATTCGATATTTGGACACTTCTAGCAAAAAAAAAAAAAAAACACACACAAAAAAAATTATTTATTTTAGTTAAATTATAATTTTTGAACTCATGAAAAACTTATGAAAGTTCTAGAAAATTCTCTTATTAAAAACTAGTTTTGAGACTAAATAAGAAAACATAGATAAATATTAATGAAAAATATTTAATTTTTAATATTTATTTTAAGAAATTATAAAAAAGTAATGAGAAAAGTAATCATTGGATTTTTATTAGTTTTAAGCATTCATTTAAATGCCTAGGCGGCTTGTGAATTCATGCTCGCCAATAACAATCTAATGTTTAAATAATTCATTTTTCTCTAATTTAAACCATTTCGTTATAAAAGATAATTGCAAAAGAAGCAATGAAAAAACTACTTTATTTTTGACGTTGCGGGTCTGCGTTTAAAATTGTTCACAGCCTATTTAAAATATTTGTGAGAAGTTTCCTGAAGAGCTAAGTGAGGGGTAGCGAAATGGCCATCGAGACTTTCACCCTAAATAATAAATATCGGTGATTTATTAACTTAATCGGGATAAAAAATAGCACGATTTTTTAAAATAAATTAATTTAATTTGATATTCCCGTGGTTTAATTTAATGTATTAGGATTTTTTTTTTAATATTTGCGTTAGTTTTTTAAGAAAACAGAATGTAGTTTAAATAAACCGAATCCCGAAATTCCTCAATTCTGCATCAAAAATTTCAAAATTAATAGCTCTAGATTTTTATTTATAAAATTTGGGTTTTAGTCATTAAATATTTTTAAGATTTATTTGAGGCATATAGACCTTTTTAAAGTTAATTTTAGTTTTAGGGCTCCAACTTTGTGGCAAATTCGAAATTTCGTAGACACGTAATCAATTTTTAATAGGTCTGGAGTTACTATATTTCTCAAATTGTTTAATTTTTTTGCTCAGTAATCATCTCAATAAACGTGACTTTCAGAAAAGTGAATAAAAATAATAGTTTGTTTAGGAAATATTGATTTTATGAGAGGAGAAGGATAAGAGTAAAAATTATAACTGGAAGATCACATACTCCCTAACCTGCTCGCAATTTTTAACTGAACATTTAATAAAAATTTAATCTGAGGACAAATAAAACTTCTATTAAATGCAACAATTTTTTATTATTATTTCTTTTTTTTTTTTGTGTACCTTAAACAATATGGAAAATTTTTTTAAATAGTGTCCACTATTTTACAAAACTAGACTTAGGCTTAAAAATAGAATAAAGAATTTTTAAAGGCATAATAAGTCAGTAGCTCTGAAAGATGTCTTTGTATTTATATTTAGTTTCAAAGCCCTTAAAAAATATAAAAATGCTTTTAAATATTATAAAGAAAAAAAGTTGAAAGTGTTACAAAATTTAACTTATACGAAGTGCTCTGCTTCGACACCCTAATATGCCGACCTCAAAAGTTATATTAAGCTTAAACTTAGCCGTTAAGAACTTACTGCTTTATTTCCAAAAACTTGTTCTTGCCCCACTGTATATTGCGAGTTTCTTTTATGCACATAAATATACCAAAATTAATGGAATCTTTTGCTGCAGATTGCGTTTCTGTTCCCTAACCTTGATTTTCAAAGAAAATTTATTTTTAGTTAAAAAAAAATTAAAGTGAATTTTATTGTCATTAATACTAATAAAGACTTTCAACTAAACCAAAAAGCATCATTGATTTTGATCATATTTTTAATAAAAAATTTATTAATTTCTACAAATTTAATTTAAATAGCAGAATTTTTGGCAAAGATTTTGGCAACAAGCACTTGTAAATAAAATAATGTTAATATAATTTAACTGAATAAATATTTTCACTTAAAATAAAACAAAAAACAGAAAACACTTATTGGGAATAAATTATTCCTTTTTTAATTGAATTTCTAATGTATTTTTATTTCAAGTTATATTAAAGGAAATTAATTTTTAATAGTGTAATTCAGGTAGTTTTTTTTTTTGCCAATTTTGCTAATAGTTCAACTCAGCTTGGCGCAGAAGCTTAATATAAATTTCCTTTATTAAATTAAAGCTTTACCAAGCAACTAAACGTCAAACAGCCTAAAATATTCACTATTAGTTTTGAATGGTTGAGTTTTTATTTAACTAAAATTAAAGTTGTAAAAAGTAACTAGATTTCTGTAAATTTATCTTTTAACAAATAATTGGTGTTACACGGAATTTATGAAAGCAGCTAAATTAAAAAATATTTATTAACAATATATTTTTTAATTACATATTTACAAATAATTATCTGTCATTTAATTTATTCATTTAATATACCACGTGGGCGTGGCACGCTCCTTACAAAATAAATATCTATCATCTTATTACTTGATAACAGTCATAGATAGCACCTTGAAAACTGCATAATGAACACATTCATAATGTACGGAAAACTGTCTAAATAACGATGATATGTGTGGTATCTCCCATACAAAATGAAAATTTGTTATCGTGAACCGAGAACACTACTTTGAAATTTTGCATAAATAACTTAGATATTAGTTTTTGTAGTCTGGCAAAACATATAATTGCTTGGAAGGTAGAGTCCTGAAATTTTATATAAGTAACCTTGTTGTTAATATGCACTACTGAAAAAAAATAATCTGAATTGAAAAAATGGGCGTGGCACCTCCCATATAAAGAGATAAATTATCATCCTGAATGGCATGTATAAGTGTCCATTGACATATAGAACATTGTGTCACTTTTGAGCGCAATATAAAGTCCATGGACATTAAGTCGCTTCGAAAAACGTCATAATGTCAGTTGACATTGCTTAGTGTCACTTATGAAGGTGTAAAAATTTCCGCACTTAAAACAACAACGGCTTCGCTTACCAAAGATTTTCTGCAAACCAGTTAATAAAAATGTTACCATTAAATATACCTTTAATATCCATGGTCGTTATGACGACACATTGGACATTAAGTGCTTGGACATTATGGCATGCCACCATTACCGTGTACCTAAAGATTTATAACACATAGGGCTCTCCTATAGAAAGTAAAAGGATGTTTTCGTTTACCGTATTTTACTCAGAGATTCATCTCTGATTTAAATCTTTCGGTCTATGAATTTACGATTTTAAGCTTCCTCGATCTTTCCTGCACACGGTCAAGTAACTCTAAATTCGTCTTTGAAATACCAGCCCATACCTAGAAACATATATTCCATTTTCGGTCTGATAACACCTAGGGAACTGTTAGGGGAAGGTGCTTAAAATTTTAAACAAGTTACCTACACATAAGTGTTCATAATCAACTAAAAAACTGGCTGGCTTGGAAGAGTGACGAATACTACCAATGGGATTGGTAAACGAACCAATAATAACTTTCAATTTATAAAAGTTTAATAATTATTATTATTAAGTTAAAAAAAACTTATATTATTTTTTGCTATAAAACTTTTCAACCTGTAACCTTTTCAAATCCACACTGGTTATATCTGTATATTTTACTTATAACATTTATATTCCAAAAATGTGTCAGCCGTTGTTTTTTTTTTTTTTTTGTCAATAATTCGCTGCATTAAAATTTAATTTTCATATAATTTTTTTATTTTTTTTTATTTTATTTTTTTTTTTTTTTTGTAATATGATAAAAATGGACTTGTGCTTATTTTGGAGAAATGTGTGACCGTAATAGATGTAAAATAGACAGTCTGTTTGCAAATAAATTTAAAACCTGTAATAGAATACAGTACTTTTGAATGAATTAATTATGTAGAGTTTTAATAATAGGTAATTAAAAATAGGATATTGGAACAATGATACAAGTCTTTTAAAATAACATATCATTTTAAATAACATCAGACATATAAATTTTTCATTTAAATCAAATTTGCATACGCAAAAAAATAATGGTTTTGGTTTATCAAAAGTAACTAATGCTTCATTTTCGTAACTTAAGTGTTATATACAGGGTGAGCTAACACAACTAACGAATGTTTTTATTTTATATTATAAAGAAAACATTATTAATTCTGACTCACAAAAAAATTCAATATGACTACGATATTTTTTGTGAGAATATTCTCACTTTAGTAACTGAGACGAGAAATAGCAGAATATTTAGACATTTAATAAGACATTGAGATTTGAAATGTAGTAAAACTACAGTTGACAAGTCCTGGCGCTTAATGTATTAGTGTAGCAAATACTTACACTTACATCCTATGAAATCTTTTTGAAGTGAAGGCTAAAACTTTAAACGATATTTTTTTCTCATTCATATTTCAATCAAATAATTAAACTCTGATTATAGTTTTGTAACCGATGCTCCAAGCAAAAAATTTTTGGAGCAATAATGCCTGTCTTTAGATAGTGCGATTTGTATTTTATGACTGTAAAAAATAAAACGGAAACGATTTTTTTTTCTTAATTTTAAAGTCGTCCATAAGTATGATTTGAAGGAAAGTTTTAAATCTTTTAGTTAAGCTCAGATTTTTTGCGCTTGTACATCAATCACTTTTGGCAGAAGTTGTTAGTTAGTGTTCAGATTGCTAAAAGTGTTTCCATAAGGGTTTTTTAAGACCGGAAGAAGCTTAAATTGTAATAAATAAAACAAAAGATTAATATTTAAAATTGAATTTTGCTTCTCTTTGAACCACATCTAGCCAGTTTAATGTCAACCATTTTAAAAGAACACATTGATAATTGTGCGGTAAAGATCCCCACAGACCGTAACGCGATCTTCAACTTTATTTTTGAAGTTCTAAGATCCAATGATGGCATCAACGCATAGGCTGTGCTAAACGGTGCATTTTCTGGATGTAAATGGAGTCTGTAAAGTTTGCTGTAGACTGGTTTTACTTTATATGCGGCAACTTTGTTCATTAACAAACCCTTAACCCATCATCACTGAGCACAATTTTCCAATAAAACATCAGATCAGTTTATTTTTTTCGAAATTTAATGATGTTATTAAAAAATATTATGCTTATAAAAAATAAAATAAACCCATAACATTTTATAATAAAAATACAATTTATTTATTGATTGGAAAAACTGGCATCTATTTAGTGTCGTAAAAAATTTCAATCCAATAATTAGTTCCCTTTTCTTACTTTAATGAAATTTTCTTAGAAAAATAACCAATAAATTTCATGATTTTTCGATTGTAAAAAAGCATATATTTTGCGTCTCAAACAATTATGGTCTCCTACAAAAAAAAAGGTTTCAAGGTTTCATTTAATCATAAATTTATTAAAATTCATACCATTTCTTTTTGCCTTAAATACTTAGAAGTAAAAAATGAAGAAAAAAGAAACGTACATTTTATGATTATTTATGTCGACATTAAAGCAATAAAATAAATTGACACTTCCACTGTTTTGTCTATCATTTGTCACGTTCGCCTCTACGCTACTCAAACAGTGACTTTATTTGGTATTATATTTTTTTTATTGTCGTATTTTCTTCTTCTCTTTTACAATGAACATTTAACAATGTTTAAGCAATAGTAAAAATATATTAATCGTACAACTACTTGTAGATACTGTATGGTGAGTCCGTATATTATGCTGACTTTAAAATAAAATTTTATAATAAAATTATAATAATTTCCCTTGTAAATATTAGATTCTCCTTAAGAGTTTGAATTTCTATTCAGTTATGGCAACAATGTTGCTGTTGCTTGATTTAATGATATCGTTCATATGCATCGAGTCATATTTTAATTACTTCGCTACAAATTAATTTTAAATAAAATTTTGTGTTGCTGTTATTTTCATGTGTTTGTTTTCTTTTTTATTATTAATTTTTTGTTATTTAAAATTCAAATCAGGCTGTTACATTGTTAGTAATTACAAACATATATGAGGGTTTTCATATTTTTTCTTAATAAATTTCTATGTTAACACTCGTATTCCTAATAATTTCAGTACTCATATGGACAAATTAAAGTTCTCATTTCCTTTGCTTATTCCACAATATTGTTAAACTTAAAATTTAATAAAAAAAAGAAGTTGTTGTGTTTTGTTATAAACGACTTTACGTGGCAAATCATCAATTTGTATGCAGTAGGCCAGAAACAATATTTTTTTAAAAAAATTACTTATTTCTGAACGTCTGGACAGTTTTTTTTAAAATTCACATGCTAAGAGGATTCACACTTGAGAATTTGTTCTTTCAATATTTTCCCACTATTCTATAAGGTCTTTTTTGTACCGCAGTAATTAATTAGAAGTATAATTAATTTCAACTATCTGTCTACAACTGTTCAACACTTTTTCAATACACATCAAATTACATAAACTATAGGGGTAAATTTTCATACTTGCTGTTGTAGAAGACTTAAGTTATGATTACACTGTTATCGCACAGCAGAAATTATTAGTATATTTTATATGCCAATCATATGATTTTATAATTTATTGTCCCATACAAACAATCGAGAACAAAATTATGCTGATTTGCCGCAACTAAATGCAACTCTGATGTGGCAACCATGTAAACGGTTGATAAGTAACCGTACGTCAATAAAAATATCAAAAATGCATCAATAATTACTGTGTTCTCGTGCGTCAATCAAAAAATATTATAAACGCCAATAGTTAGTTTTTGTTTTCCTATTTTACGAAACTTTATCAGTGTTTCTTCATATGCGCCATCAGTGCTTCCATTTGTGAGCCCCTTTTTGACCCAAGTACTTCTTTTAACACTTCTATTTTTCAGTTTTATATCTTCAAGTTCACACACGATCATTAAAGCTGATAATAGCTGTTTTTTAATAACACAATCGTGTGACAGCAGTGCGACAGTTATTGCCACTTATTTGTTTTGCGCCAGTTCGCGACAATCAAATTTATAAAAAATGTTGCAATCATGTGAACGCAGAGAACTTCAGCACACATTAACTATTGTAATACCCTTTAGTTTATAATTTTAAATATTTGTATTTCTTTACATGCCAAAAAAAGTACTGGACGTTCTGTCAAATTTTCAAGTGTTTATGTGTAACGTTTTAAAAGATACGGCCATATGGGTTAAATTACGTTACCTTTTAATTTCTAAATTCAAATTGCATATTAGTTCTAAATACCAGCTGGCTGTCTATTACGGTTTTAAAGTTTAGCAGCATACATCAAATTGCATTAACTATTGGGACACCCTTTAAATTTCAAATTCAAACTTTATAGCAGTTGCTACAACGGAGTTAGCAATATAGGATCTTTGTAAATTTTCACCATCTACAAACAAATGTTCAAAAGTATGGCCTTATACATCAAACTAAAGAACTATTGGGGCACCCTTTACTGAAAAATTTTGAATATATATACTTTTTGCCATAACGGTTATAGCAGCTGACATTCTGTCCTACTTTTAGGCTTTTGTCTATAACGGTTCTAAAGATAGGTAAATTTACGTCATCTATAGGAGCACCCTTTAATTTTTAGATTTATTTTTGTTTACTTTTTGTCATTGAGAGCAAGAGTGATATGCAATTAATTATTTATTTTTAAAGTGGCGCTTTTGACGTTTCGTAATACACTTAGAAAACAGATATGTTGCATGGGGACACCCTTTAATTTTTAAAATTATGGATTGTTTTTTTAAATAAGGAGAAAAAGATTCAAAATTAAATCAGAAATGGTATAGATCTGCGGGCACAAATATTAAAAAAAAACAACATTCAAGCGAATTTACCTGCTTCTTTTTTATTTTTTTATTTTTCTATTATAAAGCAAATACTACATAACGTTCGAGAAACTCAAGCTGGTTTAATTACTTTTCGAATTTTCTTAAATTTAGAAATTAATTTAATTATTTAATTATTTCGCCTAAAGTCACTTGTTTATCCTGATAAACTAGCAACAATTGCAACATATCCTAACAATATACAATTATATTTGCAATATTAAAAAAATTTATATTAAAATTCACCTGCTACATAAAAACACATATAAGCTGTCATATCAACATTAAAATTTATTGAAGTTACACTAAACCAAACACTTTTTAAGATGATGTCTTTCAATATCAATGTTTACGATTGTAATTTGCATGCAGCTTAAAGAAAATATTTAAAAACGTTGTGTTGAAATAACAACTTTGACCTCATTGTCTGGTATCTCTGCTAACGCATCACTTAAACAGTTACAAAAAAGAAAAAAATGCGTTAATACGAAGGCTGTTAAAAGAAATTACAAAAAGAATTTTTTAATATTTAAAAATAATCGTCACCTTAGCAATAAAGATATAATAAAAAATTTTATTATTCAAACATATTTAATATCCTAAACAATAGTTGTAGTGCTTTAACTAGATAAAAAAAATAAAATATTTTTAAGAGAATAGAAACAGACAACTAAAAAAGACAGAGTCCATTAAATTTTTTCTGTCCTAACTTAGGCTTAAGTATCTGTACGGACAGTTCTTTTGGGAACAGAAAAAGTTTTGGAACCTATAAAAATTTGTATTTTTTTAGATTCGAATTTAGTTTAATTGTTTCAATTAATTATTTAATTCATATTAAATTTTTAATTAAATATTTAATTGAAACAATTACAAATTTAATTAAATTTGAATATGAAAATTATAACTTTAAAAGATGCAAAAACTTTTTTCCAGTATTGTCTCAGAGATGAATCAGCGATTGCTGTCTTAAGAACGTTTTGAAGCTCTTAAGGATTTTAATCCACTCAAGATTAACTAAGAGTAGGGATAACTCGTTTTTACTGGGTGTAGATACGTTTATAGTGGAATATACTATGGTGAAAATTAGTGCTGTCAATTTTTTCGAGTTATAAATTATTCGAATAAAAGTAGCTATTTTTTCTTTAAGAGCTAGTGAATAAAATTTTAATTTTATTCAAATATTCGAACGAAAAAAAATTTTAAAAAATTATTCGAATAACTTAAAATGATAAAAAAGCTAATCTTTTTCTATAAGAAATAAAGCAGCTCACTAGAAAAGAATAGTAAATAGTTTATTCGCCTTAATCTATCAATTATTATTATTATTTTTTTTTTTTCGTTAAATTTTTTTTTTAATAACTTAAATCATCTTCAATAATTTACAGCTAAAAATCAAAAGCTATTTATTTAAAATTAAAAAATGCAATTTTTGAAAAATTATTCGAATATTCGAATAAATTTTTATTCTAAATTTAAATATTTTATTCTTTCGGACGAAATTGAGAAAACACTGTTTGAATATTCGAATTATTGTTATTCGTATAACAACTCTAGTGCTAGTACTATGTAAAATCCTTAAAAAATTAGCTCTTTTGGATTTAAAATAGCAACAATAACAATCATTCTTCTGTCTTTGCGTAGTGTACACATGTAGCTATATGAAAAAGTTATTTAACCTATAGAAATAAGCTAATGAATCCTTCATGTCTTTACTAAAATGATTGGAGCTGGGTTCAATTTTCTAAAACAAAAATTTTTATAAACACTTTTTTTAACTAAAAGACAATGTGACAAGTGACAGACAATTTTGGTGAAATTAATTTCCAACATATATAAATATTGCTGCAAGAGGATGCTGATTTTTCTAATTTAAAATCCCTCTGAGTGACATATTTTTATCAAATACCACTTTTATTATGTCACATTTAAAGCAGATTTTGATTTTGAGACCTCAGTGTTCCATAATTCTTTAGAGGTGCTGCTTTCTGAGCTGTGTTCTTTACTTGCCGTTTCAACAAGACTGTACCACATACCAAACAGCCTGTGAAATGATTCATGAAAATTGCCCGGTCTTGTACAGCTCAATAAAAATTATCTGGTTAGTTCGTGTGTTTAAAGTTGATTTTGTAGGGTTCTTCAAAATTCAAATTTTATGGCAACAAGTCAACAGATTTGAAAAATGAAATTAAACGCAGCTTTAATAAAATTCGATCACATTTATGAGCAATAGCCCAAGAGAATTAAGACAAAATAATGAGCAAATACCTCAAAGTCAATTACCAGGATTACTACTCGCATAATTTTGTAATTTTAAAATTATTTTGCCTGAGGAAAGATCTCCTTCGCAAAAATGTTTTACAGCTAAAATGAAAATCAGAAAATAATAGAATTTTCTTTAAGATCCTCGCATATTAAATGAAATTTAAAAAAAAAATTTAATAAAAACTAAAGTCATTATCATATCTATTTTATTACATATATTTACTTAAGCTTAAGCATTTTTTTTTCTTTATGAAATCTTTTAGTTTTTACGCTTGAAAATTCTTTGATGCAAATGAAAAAAAAACTGTTCTAATTTTAAAGCACGCAAAAAATTAAAAAAAAAAATTATAATGATGCGAATAAACGAACTTAAAATTTTATTAAACGGATGAACAACATTTTGATCCATTTAACTTGACATGACATTGCGATTAAAATCATTTTCAATTTACAATACTTCTCATGTTCATATGTACATGAGTGCCACGAATATTTTTGCAGTATAGTTTTTTTAGAATGCTATCTAAAGTATTTTATTACTTGTGCTTGCGTTTTATATCTAAATCTAAATTTGCTGTTAGTTAGTTAATTGTGTAAAAAAAAGTAATAACTCGTATCTTAAAAGGCGATCTCATTGCATTTAATTGGATTTTAATAAGAATGAAATATCTTTTAATTATCTGTCGTCGTTGTTTAGAGTCATTAACAAATTTTATGATTTTTATCAAATAATGGCTTTCAAATTAATCGTTAATAATTTCAATAATAATTTCATCATAAATTTTGTGAATATAAAAAGGGTGCCTTATAAGCCTTATAAAACTTTACGTCTTATAAAAACACGAAATTAAATTTTAATTAGCAATTTTATTTTTATTTGAAAGATTTATAAAGGGAATTAATATTTGAAAACAAATTTGAGAATAAGGCTAGTGCAGCAGTTTTTGACAAAGCGCATCCTGGACTTTTAATTGGGCAACTATTTTACACATTTCTGTGTGATTGACTTATGGGGCAAAAAAAGCAAAAAATTTTGGCCTTCAGGGCTTCAGTTGTTTTTGCTTTTTTTAGCATAAACCAGTGCCTTCAGGCGATCTTAAATAAAAAAATAATCGAGAAGTGTAGAATAGCACGTCCTTAGAGGCCAATTGATGGGCCAAATATTTAGGTTGATAGTTACGACTGCTGTATGGCACGTAGCGACATTATTTTGTAATCGCATCTTACCCGAATCATATTCTTCCATATTCTTAAGCAAAAATAATTGGTCATGGTGTGGTAGCTATATAACTTCATTATCATTTTTGAAGATATAAGTTCCAAACGGTACATTTTTCTAGATGTAATGCTCTGTTGTAGATTGGTTTCACATCATATGCGGCAGTTTTGAATCTCAATTATAAATATAACTTTGCAAATAATTGACAAAATTAATCATGACTGATATTTAAAGTAAATCTGAATTATCTGGTAGAGTTTTTCAAGCGCTAATTTATGCATGATAATTTTCATAAATATCAAAAAGTGAGCACAGTATGACAGTTTGACACTTAACCCTTTCGAAAGTTCTGTTGAGTATAAAAAAAACACTCGATGTATAAATAATATTTTTTACACGAATAACAATCAGTCAATAAAACCATTAATTAAAATAAACCACGGGAATATTAAATTAATTATTTAAAAAAGAATATATATCAGCCACAGGTGTGAAAACGGATATATCTTAGTTTTTCATTCCGTTTGTAATATCTACAATATCCATTTCCTTGCGCATAGCGAAGTCCATGGAGCGATGTCCGTCTGCCAGTCCATGTTAGTGCTAAAATCAACTTTGCCAAGACACTGGATGAGCTAAAGAAAATTTAACTACTAAAATCAATCTGACATAGTTTCGAAAATTATGATATTGAAAATCAGTAAGATCGGTCCATGTCCTTCCAGGCAGCGGGCAAAACACCACGTCTACTTCTAACTTTTCCATATTATTTGGAGGAAATATAGTGAAGTATTTTTTTCAATTAAAAACAAATGTAGGGAAATATTGAGTATTAAGAAATAAGAATAAAACATCAAGTAAAGCAATTAGCGCTCGCCCATTATTTTTTCAAGTTATGGGCCTCTAAAATTTGCATAGAAAAGAACGATGGTGTACAATATTTGAAAACTTTTGAAAAAGATTTTTCAGCAAGTGCTAAAATTTGTTTAAAAAAAAGCAAATTTTTTAAATGCTTAACCCATTAAGAGCCGATGACATTTTTGTGTTCAATAATATATATAGAGTACTTATTTTTTTCTTATTTTTTAAATTCCTGTCATCCCAACATTTGTTTTTTTAATTTGAGTTATTCACTTAACTTAACTAACTTATATAGTGAAGGGTATATAAGATTCGGCATAGCCAAATATAGCGCTCTTACTTGTTTTAAACTAAGATATATAATTTCAAAAGAAAAGTTGGGTTAAAACAATAGATAGGCTGTATCAGCAGTAGAGAAGCCCATTGTGCGGTTTATTTTCTGAGGATGGATATTTTTTGAAATTATCACAAAGTTGTCTGTCGTCTGTTGAAATATAATACTTTGATAATAATAATTTCAATTAATAATTTTATATATTGCGAATTATATGTAATCTAAGCTCTTCACATGTGATCTGTTTTCATTGTTGTCAACATAAAAGGACACACTTTGCATTGTAATTGAAAGTACAGTACTGCTTCGATCAGTTAAATTTTTCTATAGTATAATTTTGAAATTCGAAAAAATAATAAATTTGTTATAAATAAAATTGTTCTATAAAAATAATAAAATTTGTTTAATAATTTACTTTAATCGTGCTTGATTCCTTTAAATATAAATATTGCATAATATTCTCATGAAATATTTATTACTTAAAACTACAAAATAAAATGTATTACTGCGGGGAAAGCATATCCATATGGCCATTTCACTACTGCTCATATAGCCCATCAGTGGATTTTACCCAAATTTTGTATTCAAAACTAGAAAGTTTTATATTTATTGCCAAGTTGATTAAATGAGAACTCTATTGAATCAACAAAGCAAAAAACAATAAAAACTCAACAGGTTTTATATACAAAAACGCAGTAAACATTCAGTAATTATTTTTTATTATAAAAAAGATTCCGAATAATAAATTTTTATAAAAAATTTGTTTTTTAAAACTATTTTCTAAATATTTTCTGCCATATTCATAAATAATAAAATAATTTGAAACGTGTTTCATTTCCATACATATTTGTCCTAAAATACATTTCAAATCGATTTTATTATTTTATGAATACGGCAGCTTATACTTACTACTACTATGTGTTATGGTTTTTTTTACTTGATTATCATCATGATATCCTTTAATGTTCTTCAGGGATATAGGATCTGTAAATAGGCGCATAAAGCCCGAGTGGCTCGATTAGTCCGATTTCAAATAGTGCGGAACCGATTAACCGATGCAAGGTATTCCGGTTATCAAAATTCCAACAACCAGTAAATATTTATTGACAATGAAATTTAATTGTCATTACTAATAAAATTTTACTGGGTACTGCAATTTTTTTAAAACCTTAACTTCTCTTTAACATCAGCTATAGTAAATTTTACTGAAATCTTAATTGCAGTACCTAACTAGTGAACTTTACGTTTATAATTATTATTCTTGCAGTATGTACGACGGCTGCTCTAAATATTTCTGGCCTAATAGTGAAAATGCGAATATTTATAATCAAAAATGGTTTTATTGTTTTTCAAAGTATTCTCCAACATGATTTATACACTTTTGCATGCGCTAAAACCAGTTGTCGAAGCACTTTTTCCACTCCGATTGAGACACCTTTAAAACATGCTTATTGAACACTTCAACAGCTTCTTCTGGCGACGAAAATCGTTGACCACGCATTTTTTTCTTGATGTGCGGAAACAAGAAGAATTCATTAGGTGCGAAGTTAGGGCTGTACGCCGGATGACCCAATAATTCGACGTTTTGGCCGGTCAAAAACGCTCTGGTTTGAGCCGATTTGTAAGAGCTCGCATTGTCATGGTGAACAATGATTCGTCTTCTCTTGTTGGTTTTTCGAATTTCTCCGATAACTTCAGGTAAACAAATTGTAGTGTACTACTCAGAAGTGACCGTCTTACGTTGCTCAAGCGAAACAGTCGCCACATGACCAGTTTTGCCGAAGAAACAGGCGACCATTTGCTTCGAAGTGCTTCTTCCATGAACAACTTTCGTTGGATTTTGCTCGTCTTTGAAGACCCACACGGTCGATTTTTTTTTCGTTTCGGGCTCATACGCATAGATCCATGATTCGTCACCTGTGACGATCTTATAAACGTCTTTTGAAGCACCGCAATCGTATTTTTGCAACATTTCTTTGCACCAATCGACACGAGCCTTTTTTTTGAGCGACTTTCAAATTGTGCGGGATCCAACGAGAACAAAACTTTTTTACGGCCAGGTGTTTATGCAGTATCGAATGTATGCTGGTGGAAAAAATGCCCAAGGATGTCTCTATCGCTCGGTATATCGCATGTCGACCTTGCATTATGAGTTCACGCACGGCATCAATGTTCTCTGGCACAACAGCCGTTTTTTGGACGACCTTCACGGAATTCGTCTTTGAGCGAGCTTCGGCCACGATAAAATTCATTATACCAATTTTTCACAGTGCTATAGGACGGTGCTTCATCGCCATACAAAGATTTAAGTTCATCAATGCACTCTTGTCGTGATAATCCACGTCGAAAGTAGTGAAAAATGATGGCACGAAAATGTTCACGAGTTAATTCCATTTTTTTCTATATTAATTTTTTCAAGTCACTGTAAACAACATAAATAATGGTCGTACATCAAAACGTTTTGAGTACGATTATGCTTAAAAATGACAAACTTTCCAATGGAAATGTCAGATTACACTTGGGAGCACTCAGTGTTGCCAGGCCAGAAATATACATAGCAGGCCTCGTAATAAGAAAACCTGAGTAATTGCAGCATTTTTTAAAATGTGTATTTTTACAATGTGGCAATAAAAAGATTTACTTGCAAATGTTGGCCACAGGTAAATCAGTGTTAAAATTGACATGTTTATTATATTCACAAAGGCAAAGTTTTTTATTGCAAATAAAATTTGAATAAAACTTACTTGTGGTGAAACCCAAATTACAGTTTTAGTAAGAATTTTATTTTACTGCAATTTTAGTTGTGATGCAAAGTGCTTATTTACAGCTGTCAAATTATGGCGTTCTTTTTGTTTATTAAAAACATTGTTAAAAATGCAAATTTTCTTAGGAAATTTTCAAGGAATTGTATTTTACATTACTTTTGATATTATTGAATTATGTTAATCATTTCAATTGATTTATTTTGTGTATAAAAACAAAAACATTACTCCAATTCATAACACTGTCCCTTAGTTTAAATGAATTTAGCTTTTGATTTTTCAGAAGAAATTAAATCTTTGGATGAAAGGGACGGATTTTTACGAATAGAAATTTTTATTTTGGGAATTTGACTGAAAATGAATCTAACAAGAAAAAGAGCTATATTCGGCTATGCCAAATCTTGTTAATCTAGTTAAGTAAAGTAACTTCAATCAAAAAAGCAAATATTAGGGTGACAGAGATTTAAGAAAAATAAAAAAAATTCAAGAACTACATATACATAATTTTACATAAAACTGCCATTGGCTCTTGATGGGTTAAGCATTTTTTTAAAAACTTAGTATTTCCTTAAAGATCTCTTTAAAAGCTTTAAAATGATACCCATATTGCTATTGTAAAAAATTTTAAAATTTTAGCGGCCCGTAACTCGGTAAATATTGGCGAGCGCCAATTTTGTTACTTGACGTTTTTTTTTCTTATTTTTCAATTCTCTATTGACCCTAAATTATTTTCAATAATATGTTAAGTTATTTCACTAATTTTTATGAATTCACCAATGTGGATTTATAAAAAAAAAGAACAAATCGATTTACAATTACTTTGTTACGAATTGAATTTTTTTCGTTTAACATCGTCAAGAATTAGCAATTGTTACTTCAATTTTTTAATTGAAAAAGATTAATTAAACTATTATTTTTTTTATCAAAATTATACTTTAAGTTTAAAATATTCTCTTTTGTAATTGTCTTCTTTGTTTTTAATCTTATTAATTTTTTTTTGTATCGAATCACGAATTTCCATGCAAAAATTATGATCAATTTAAAGTAAATCCAGCGCTGTTTTGCATAGAATTTTATTTCTTTTACATTATTATTTTTTTTTCAACGTATTTAAATGTACACATTGAAATGGGTTTTTGCTTATATTGCCATAAGTTTTTAAATAGCATGACAAGGCGAACTAATTTTACCAGATGGCATCGTTGTGGCAGCTGACTATTTTTTTCTTCTTAGGTTTGTTATGTGAAGAGTGCATAATTTGTATTAGAAACGTTCGTTTTTTTATATTCTTTACAATAGAATTGTAACAGGAGTTTTAAATCTATTTGAAAAGAAAAAATTGCTAAACACGTTATTGAAAAGTGTAAAAAATTTGAAATTATTAATTGTGTTTTGAAGTTCCCATACGCTTAAGTACCTGTTTTTCTTCTTATTGTTGTAGAATTCGCCTTGCATGATATCTATCACAAGCTTCTTAAGTTACAGTTGCATATTTATCTTTTAATCAAGTTGAAAAAATAAAACAAAATTACTTTTTTCACATAAAATAATTATTATCTGATCAATAAAAAACACAAATACGTCAAGAGAGTGAACGTCAATTAAAGCCAACAATTTATTTTAGAGTTTTCAAACACAACATGTAAGCAGATTCGAATCCATCACTAATAAATTTAATGCGGAAAAAAAATAATTTTATATCAAACAAAAAAAAACTCAAATAAAAAACAGTTTTTAACAAATCAAATATCCAAACGGTTGGTTATCTATCACACACCTAAATGTTCTACTTTTACTCATAAAAAGGATTTTTTTATGTTTTTGCTTTTAAAATCAATGTTTCTATTTTTAGAACTCAATTAATCCACCTGTACTCTTTTACCACATACAATAAAAACGTTATTATTTTTAATTAAAATTTCTACAACTTCTTAGGAATTGGTTAAGCTTTTTTTTCTTGTTTTGTAAATATTATTGCATTGGTCTAAATTGTTATTGTTGCATGTTCTACTGTAATGTTTACAAAACACAATTAGGGTGTATGTGACCCAATTTTTGTAAAATTTGAGAAAACATATTTGCTTTATGTTAACCAATATTTACTGCCAATTAAGTTAAAAGTATTGGCATCATAATAAAAATTATTGGACTAAAATTTTTCATTTAGCAAAAAATAAAAATAAAATTTGAAGCTTTCATTTATTTAACGACTTCAATTTGATAGAAAAAAATATTGCCATAAAGTAATAAATTTAAATGGGAGAAAAACAAATAAAATCTAACGATGTTTAAACTAAATGAACTAATCATATAAATAATTTATTTAAAGAAAACGGTTTTTATATAAAAAAATTTATAAAAATTTAAAAGTCAAATATCTTGGTAAAATACGAAAAAATTAGATTTGTTTCTAAAATAAAATTAAACTCGTGGCAATTATTAAGCTACTTTTATTTTTATATAAAGTGTGTTTTTCTAACTCCGATAGAATTAAAATAAAATAAATATATTCGAAAGATCAATACATGGCGCTATGGCTATTCTTGATGAAAAGCATTCTGGACCTCCAATTTTGAACCATATTGTAAAGCCTTGTTATCTATATGTCATCTATAATACGAACAATGTTGACATCTAAGGCATCAATTATTCCTTGTGTAGCAGCATAGTTCACTGAGCTCACATGCTCAACAGTTAATAATCGAAAGGTATCAAGTCGCATGACCGTAAAGGCCAATTGACAGGTCCATTACCCGCCAAATTTTGATTTCAATAAATTAATAGTTGAAGTCGTCTTATGACACGTAGCGCCATTGTTTTGAAGCCATATCTTGCCCGCATTAATTTCATCTATATTCCCAAACAAAACTCGGGCAAGCTCAGGGGGCAAATCACCGCATTCAATAACGAATACTTTGTGATCGAAATGTTGTTAACGTGAATCACGGCAGTCGTTATCGAAACACATTTACTCGTAGTTGCACTCGATTGGTAATCTACTATCGAAAACAAATAAACAAAGACAAATAGAAGTAACTAAAGAAGAAGAAGAAGAAATTAAACATGTCAGTCTGAATTTTCCTGCTATTCATATAATAAAATAGTTTAAAAATTAAATTTTAAATGCTTTTAGGGAAGGTGAATGTGAAGACAAAGATGTCCCAGGAATCAGTTCAAAAAATGTCAACGCTAAAACTGCTCCCAGAACAAATACTAATGAAGTAAACATATTTGGGTCCATTTAAATGAGTCTTGTTTGTTTATTTTTTTGCACTGTTACACTGTTTTCACTAATTAATTTATTTTTTTGTTTTGTTTTTCTTACTGTCATATGTTTGCAGCAATGTAAAAAATAGTAGTAAATAGAAAAAATTACGATCGAATACTATGATCCAAAAAATTAAAGCCATCGAAATATTTCTCGACACAAATGCGCACTCGATATCGAATGCGGTGATTTGCCCCCAGGCTTCATTTTTAAAGAAATAAGGTTCAATTACAACATCATGTAATTCGCAACAAATGATACATTATTCTAAATACAATAGGGTCTGTAGGGTCTGTTGTGGATTAGTGTGAGTTCATGACAATTGTTATAAGTACCTGAAGTATTTTGTAATGCTGTCTAAATTTGTTTTTTCTGATTTGCTAAAGTATGCTGATTATAAATTCCAAGAAGTGTGCGCAGTATGACAGTTTGTTTAACATTTAACCCTTTCGTAAATTGTATCGGGCCTCAAAGGCACCCTTTATATAAGTGGTAACACTAAAAATATTTCTGTATTCTGTAGAACCAACAAGAATTCATTTTTTCTCTATAGAGTAAACAATAATACAACAGTTAAAAAAAATCTTAAAAATAATGCTTTTTATGACTCTTTTTTTCGAACAGACCTATTAACATACTTTTTTACCGCCCTAAAAAAGTTGCCTTTTAAAGACCTTCTGCTAAAGTCCAGCTTTCGAATTTATTAAAGCAACTGATTAGAATTTGGGCACCAATCATTTTACAATCAACTATAAAAAGCGAAATTGTCATATCCATTTTGATAAAAAATTTTTATTACTTGCTCATGTCTTACGTCACTATAAATAACAAAATTAACTACACATAAAGATCTATCCGTTGCTATTTTTGCATTAACCCCAACTTTTAAAAACTTGTTAAAACACAAATATTTTATTATTTTAGAAATCATAATAAAATATTCACATTCAATCACGTAAATCCTCATTTTTAAATTCATAAAAATAACAGCTTGCAAACATTTGTTTCTATTTGTTTATAATTTGCTTGCATCCTGCCCCAACCCACTCATCAAAACCACTTACTTTTACGAATGCACTTTAAAATCCTTTTGCCGCCATTTTTAATTAATTTATTTCTATGATTTTTTCAACTCAAGTATATGAGGAGTACAAATGTTTTTACTTTAAAAGTGTGAGTTAAATTTTTGCTGTTTGCTAAATAAAATTCTGATTTGCATGTCAATATTTGACCCATTTTACATTTCATGTAAATATGCATATGACTTCTCATTTTTTTTTTTTGCTTTTGTCGACTAAACAGCAAACGACACAAATTCTAAATAACACCATGTAATCTTCTATACCCACACATGTCATTTCTGCAGTTCTGATAACAGCAAGAGTCTATTTAAGCTGATATCACTTCGGAATAATTTATAAGTTTATAAATAAACAAAAATGAACAAAATTTAGCATTAGTCTTCAGATCTATAAGGATATAAAGAAGGATAAGAATTTTTATACACACATCTCTTTTATATTGTTCTTTAAGAATTGTCGGATGATACCAAATGGAGAATTCTTTTTTTCGCTACTATATGCATAATTATTTTTTAAATTATCCTCACACAATCGTTGTAGCGTCAACATGGACATTCACACGTGCATTTCCGAGTCTTGAATAATTACACAGAAATTAAATATGATTTTAAATTGGGTTAACGACTAAAAAGTTTAAGGCAGTAGTTGAACATATGAGAAGTTTTAAAAATATATGTATAAAATTTTATAATTCTACTTTTGTTGTTTTTTTTACCTAGAATAAATCAATTATAGAAATTTATTCCATTCGACAATATTTTCAGTAGAAAATTTATTCCATTTGTCAACATTTCCTATAAAAAATTTATTACATTCGATAACTTTTTTAAAGGAAATTTATTCCATTCGATAACACTTTCGAAAAGAAATTCTTTCCGCTCGATAACATTTTCAATAGGAAATTTATTCCATTTGATAACATTTTCAATAGAAAATTTATTATATTCGATAAAAATTTCTATAAAAAATTTATTTTATTAGATAACATTGCTTATAAAAAATTTTTCCACATTCGATAACATTTTTATAGAAAATTTATTTCATTCGATAACATTTTTATAGGAGATTTATTTCATTCGATAACATTTTCTGTAGGAAATTATTTCTATTTCTAACATTTTCTATAGAATATTTAGTATAATCGCTATATCTTCTGTAAGAAATTGTCCACATTCGATATCATTTTCCATAACAAATTTTCTCACCTTCGATAACATTTTCTATAGGAAATTTATTTCATTTGTTAAAGATTTCTTAAAAAAAAATATTCGATAACATTATTTAAGGAAAATTTTTTCACATTCGAAAACATTTCTTATAAAAAATCTATTCAATTCGATAACATTTTTTAAAGGAGATATATTCCGTTCGATAGCGTTATCTATAGAAAATTTATTCCTTTCGATAAGATTTTCTCTAGATAACATTTTTACATTCGATAACAATTTCAATAAAAAAATTATTTCATTCGATAACATTTTTTTAGAAAGATTATATTATTCCATATTATATTTTATAAAAAATTTTTCCACACTTTCGATAAAATTCTCTGTAGAAAATTTTTCACATTCAATAACATTTTCTGGAAAAAATTATTTCGATAACATTATCTATAAAAAAATTTTCACAATCGATATCATTGTTTATAGAAAATTTTTTCGCAATCGAAAACTTTTTTTATTTAACATTTTTTCATATTCGATAACATTGTCTTTAGAAAATTTTTAAAACATCGATAACATTTTTAATACAAAATTTTTTCACATTCGAAAACCTTTTTATTTAAAATTTTTTTCACATTCTATAACATTTTCTATAGAAAATTTTTTTACATTCGATAACAATTTTTATAGAAAATTTTTTCACACTCGATAACATTTCTATCGATAATTTTTTTTACATTCGGTAACATTTCCATCGAAATTTTTTTTACGTTCGCTAACTTTTCTATCGAAATTTTTATCACATTTTGTATTAAAATTTTTTTTAAATTTTTATTGAAAATTTTCACATTCAATTAAATTTTAATAAAAAATTTCTTTACGTTCTGTAATATTTTTTATTGATTTCTTTAATATTTTCTATAGAAAATTTTGATTTTCATTCGATAACATTTTCTATACATTTTTTACATTTTTGCTTAAATGCGAAGTTTTCAATAAAAAAAAAAAAACATTTCTGCTCGACGATATTTTCCACAGAAAACTCTTGAATTCGAAATTCCGAAAGCGTTAAAATATACAGATGTAATATATTCATTTGCAGTTCTTCTTTTGATAAAATATTATAAACGCTTTTCTTTTCAATAAAATGCTTAATGACAATTATTCTTCTAATAACGCCTCCTTTATAAAGTGTGTCATTTTTTTACGAATTAGATTTCGGAGCTATGATTTTTTTACTGCTACATTCTTAGTAAATTTACTTAAATATAAAATTTTTTTCTTTTAATTTTGAATATCCTTTTACCTCAACACCTGGTAACTCTTATCCGTAAATATAAAACACAAACTACACTTACGATTTACATGTTAATGATTATAAGTTTGTACGTTCATACAAACTTCTCTCTTCATATTAAGTAAAAGCTTGTAAGTGTGGAGAGAGGAGTGCATGTATAGCATATATGTGTTAAAGGATAAATATAGAATAAATTTCATGTAATGGTCAGTTTAGATTTAGCTGGCTTGTGATTATGTTGTGTAGAAATAAATTTTATCTTAAATACACATACTTAAAAAAATAAAAAACTATAAAAATAATGTAAATGAATAAATACAAAACTAACAATTTTTTTTGAAGCATACCTTAAGGTGACGAAAAATTAATGCTTACACTCCCTTTTCTATTCCCTAGAGCTGATGGCGTTAAAATGGGACTTAGCAATAATGATGATGCTATGAACAAAATTCCTTTAAAATCGGTAACAGATGATGAAGAGAAAAATGGAGGTGAATTTATACACGATACAGCAACAGCAGAAGAAGCGAGGCGGGAACAAAGGTATAAATATAAATAAATAACAATCATTTAAATGAAAAATACTAACATATACAATAATTATAATCGTAATAAAAATAATAATTTTAACTTTAAAATTATTAAAAGTCAAAATACTTTAGTGTTTGTCCCAAATAAATAATTGTAATCCGACTTAAGTTCACGTCGCGTATATTTAGTTTATAAATTAAAAAAAAAAAAGTTATTTAAAACCTTTTCTGTTTATAAATTCTGTTTCCATTATTTGAAATATTAAAATAGTCAACCTAATAGTTAATTTTAAAATTAAAATAAAAGTTACTCGTAAGGCACCGCGAATTCATCCTTCAACAACAGTCAGTATTACACTGGAACCGCATTTACTTTTGATAAAATAAAAAATAACTTCCGTTGCTACATAATCGGAACAGCATTTTCAACTTTAAAATTACAAAAAGCTGTAAAATGTAAAAAATAATGCTTATTTTTTTCTCCAAAATTTAAATGAAATCTGAAGTGGAAAAACGGACTTATTTAAAAAAGTTTTTAAACAAGAATGTGACGATTAATTAAGAGAGCACCAAACAAGTTTTGGGTTATGTATGAACTTCGTGTAACCAACTAAATGGTGATTGATTATGAATAATTCCTTTGCTTTCTAATTGGTTAAGTAGTAGATACATAACCTTAGGTAGATAGATGCAAAGAAAGCTAATGACGGATGTAGCGACTCAGACAATGCTGCATTAAATTCTGCTAGTGTCTAATTTTTAAAGTTAAACTTTAAAAGTCAATACAAACTTTTCTTGCTAAATAAATATATAAATTAAAATATTCGTGAACCTAAGCCGGACTAAAATCGTTTGTGTTATTATATTTATTATGATTAGCACATGTCTCCCAGTGTACGTCTTATTAAAAATTCACATAGGCATTTTTTAATTTATATTTTTTTCTTATTTACTTTTAGGAGAGTGAAGTTACTAAACTTAATGAAAAAGTTAACAATTGGCATCATATGTTTCATTGGTATAGCCTTAATTAGTTATGTTATTATCAGTTTATGTTTTAGTGGTGAGTATTGTTAATAATTAATAATTAATAAATAAATAAATAAATAAATAAATAAATATACAATAAATTACGTTTTTATCAACGTAAAGAAAATTTTAAAACACCCAAAGAAAAACGATATAAATGTTATTTTTCTAAAAAAAATGCACTGTGATTTAATATACCACTGACACTTTTTCTGTTTTTTTGTCTCTCTGTTCTTTTTTCTCTCCATGAATTATGTTGTTGTTTTATGCTCACCAAACACAAAAAATAAATATTCTGCTTTTAATGCAAAAACAAAAACTTGTTTAATTTTGTTTGTTTCCTGAATTTGTTTTTTTTTTTATTATTTGTAAATTTTATTTTTCATTAACGCCAATGTTTTGTGATTATTTTTCTTTGTCAATTTTTTCTCTATCTCTACTATTTGGTTTTCTTGCTCTTGTGCTCTTCTTTTGCTTTTGCATTTTTCTCGTTGTAGAATGGCCAAAATCAACAAGCACAAATCCCAACAAATATCACAACAACAAAAATTTCAATACAAAATTTGCAAACACAACAACTAGTACAACAACAACAACAGCAATTGCTCCAAATATTACCACCTCCACTAATACCTCAAATACAACAATAATAACTCCTTCCAATAACCCACCGCTACCACCCTCTGCTAGTCCCTTACTAAGTTTACCCTCAACCTCTCAATCTTTTTTTTTATCAGATGATAATAATACAACAACAGCATCTACATCCGCAAATAATACACTAACAAATGCTACGCTGGCAGCTTCAATAGTGAACACATTACATGCCGACACAAATGTTGTTGACAGTGACATTGCCAACCTTAATATAACACAACCCACCGATAGAGCATCAGCAACAGGTGATGATGATATTCCTAAGAAAAGCTCTATTAATGATACCGCTACACTGGCAAAAACAACAGCCACTACTGCAAAGTTTCCTTTATTAAAGGACGTTCCGATTTTAGATAAAAATTTCAGCTCTAAATTAGGCGTCTTTCAACATGGCGCCGTGTGTTCGGATAAACCAGTTTGCAGTAAAATTGGCAGGTAAGTCAATTTTAAAATAAGTTCTGTTAGGTATTATTAAAATAATTTAAGTATTGCATTTTATAAAATTATAGATTAATAACAACTCATAACAATAAGCCTAAATCCCATTTTTATGGTACCCACTACAAACCATAGTCTTTTTTAGGGTGTCACAAGTAAATCATATTGCAATCATGAGTATGTGTTAGTGTTAGGTAAAATCATTTGTGTTTATGTTGTTATTATGAGGATTATTGTTTGGTTTGGCCTGTTATAAAGAGATAATTTTAAATGCAATTAAGAACTGTAATTTAATTTCGGTAGAACACTTGGGTGAAAAGTCAGCTTTAATGAACGGATTTTCAGAGGCTTAAAAATAATTGCTTTTTTATTTTTAATGTATTATGTTGAGGTATTTTCAAAATTTTCATATTTACGCCAATCCTTTACAACTTTTTAAGGAATTCGAGGTCAAAGTTGAACATTTTAATTTTTTAAACTTTCAGAGTGAAATATGGGTTTATTATGTGTGTAACATAGTAAAATATCCCTCTAAGATCCAAAAAAGTATATATATTCTTGATCAGTGATGAAATCTAAGACGATATAGCTATGTCCGTCTGTCCATACGTCCGTCCGTCCATCCGGCCGGCCGTCCATTCGCCTGTCTGTATGAACACGATTCAGTCTAAACGAAAAGGCTAAGTTCGTAAATGGGCCAAGTCGGACCAGGGGGAAAAAAATTCCCCTAAGAAGAACTAAACCAACCCCTGAAAAACTACACATTTTTACAAGTTTTTTTGTAAATTTGTTAAGCAAATGAAACATTTTTATGTCAAAGAAGGTTCAAGGTCTTTACCCTGGAGCCAGAAAATCATACAAATTTATTTTTGGACCCCGCCCCTTTTTGTGGAAAAAAAAAATTTTTTTTGGTTAAGCAACAAGGAAATATAATTTGATCTTCTACGCTACCTTTACCTCACCACCCCCTTACCCCTCCATCATCCTATATAGTTGGAAGGTATTTAAGATTCGACTCGGTCGAATATAACGTTTTAACTTATTTTTTACTTATACAATGTTTTCCGTACTTAAAGAATGATGAAAGGCAATTATAATTTTTATTCGTTTGACTTTGTTCTGTGCTATTTCTGTTCTTTAGCAGTTTTTTGGCTTCTTCATCTAAATCCCGATGGTCCACTTTCAATTGATTTCGAATACTGGATATGAACGGATCTGACGTTGCCAATAATATATTAAATAGATCTTCATTTGTTGAATTCCGTGAAATTTTCCTAGTATTGTGCTCTCTATAAAATATGTAATCCTTGTTCCTTTTTTCCTGAGCCTCCTCTGATAGATCTCCAAGTGGCACCAAATGATATTTAATGACATCTTCACCATGATAAAGAATTTTGTGAACTTTTGCAGACATATTTCTCCATGGGTAGTTAGTTGTATATATTTTTGCAGTTTCCTTAGCATAATCTCCAAATTTTCTACAGTCAATTTCTTCATTGCACACAAGTACTTCTAGTATTATTTTAAATCTGAAAATAAGGTTAAAATCCACTCCAGTTATTTCAGATGCTGTTTCTGGATCTGAAAAGAATCTTCTTGCGGTATTGCCATCAGTTGTATTCCCTGACCCTTGTTTTGGCTGATCTATAATCAGTCCACGTTTGCGATATTCATCTTGAACATGTTTCTTTTTTGAACTTCTTAACTCTTTGTTGGTCTCGTTGTTTCTTATTGATCCTGAAGACCCGAAATTCAAATCATTACTGATTTTTAGTATGTGTTCCATAAGTCGTATTCTTGCGTGTAGTGGTGATAATCCAAATTCATATGCATCGGTATTATCTAATGATTTTGCTGGGACTTGGTTTAATTGGGTTGATGTTGCTTGGCATATAATGCAGCTGGATGCAGCCTTCGTGTTAGTCAAAGCCTGACCCACTTTTCCATCCCATCGTGATAATTTTATTACTTATTTTTTACTTATCAAAACAAAGCCATTAAACCCTTTCGAAGGTATTATATTTATTTTTTTTAGTTATACGTTGCCTAAACTAAAAAAAAATAA
Source organism: Cistogaster globosa (assembly GCA_937654795.1). Classification (NCBI taxonomy): domain Eukaryota; kingdom Metazoa; phylum Arthropoda; class Insecta; order Diptera; family Tachinidae; genus Cistogaster; species Cistogaster globosa. Next base: position 106,220,152 of record OW569406.1, on the reverse strand, counting down.
ACTTTTAGGCAAAAAAATGAAAATTTAATACACCATTGTATATAAATTTTTTTCGAGTAATTTCATTACAATGAAAAAAGTGTTCTACAGGCGGCTCGTGGCGGGTGCAAAAGTATATATAGCCTTAAAGAGGACACTTTCACCTTTCTCGTGGTTGTATACGTTTCTTGTTCCCTTTTGTTCCCTAGAAGTTCTATTCCACTAAAGTTTAAATTTGAGGAAAATATGGTAGTTTCATAAATATTTCATAACGCTCCTAATATTAAACGCTAGAGCTGTGCCTACTTACAACAACTAAAGACAATAATCCTACCAACATTATAAAAAAAACCGCAGACCATTATCGATAATAGCTTGCGAGTAGTAACCATTTAATTTTGGTAAAAAACCAAAGAAAAACACCTTTTTCTGAAATTAAAAAAAAGTTGAGTTTGACAGCATGCCACGCCCACAATTATCAATATTTTAACATAATTTTTTGGCTACCTTAATTTGGATATATTAACTACAAAATGACGTAAAAATTTTAAAAATCGGTGACAAAAAAAAATTTACTTTTGGCCAACGAAAAACGATTTTCAGCCACTGTGCGTCGTAAACATTGACGAATAATATAAACAAAAAAAAAAATGTTTCTAAACATGAATCAAGAAGCATTTCGTAATTTGTCATTAATTGCACAGAGTACAACTTCAGCAACATCATTATACTCTTTAAAACAAAAATTGGAATAAGTTCATTCCAATTTTTCTTTTAGTTTGATTATACCCATACATTTATTAAAGAAACATCTAGAAACAGAATGCCAGATCTTTCCATATAAGAAGAATCTAGACGTTTTTACTCGTCTATAAATAGAAATTGCAGTTGCGAACGGTATGTGTGTGTGTATGATACTTGTAAGTTATGTCCAGCTGTTGTGTTTCAATTTACAATTAAAGAATTTTACGAATAAATGAAACATAAGAAAACGTTAAAATAAAAAAGTTTTTTACATTTCTTTTTACTGTTAAGACGAATATGAATATTTAAGATACTTTTAATTCTTTAATTAAAGAATTTTTTATTAATAAGATGGAATTAATTATTAATTATAAATCTTTTGATAAATCTTTTATACTAGTAATATACTACAAGATGGTGGCAGTGCTGTGGATGCTGCCATTGCTACCCTACTTTGTCTTGGCCTTACCACTCTGCAGAGCATGGGCATTGGTGGTGGCGCGCTAATGAATATCTACGTTAAAAGTCACAAACAAGCTTACTCTGTTGATGCAAGAGAGGTAGCGCCTTTTGCTACCACAGAGGATATGTTCAATGATGATATCCAGCTATCAATACACGGTGGCTTATCCATAGCTGTGCCCGGAGAGCTGATGGGCTATGAAAGAGCACATAATAAATTTGGCAAGTTACCATGGAAAAAACTAGTTGAGCCATCATTAAAACTTTGCAAAGATGGTTTCTATATGACAGAGCATATGAGCAGGGCATATAAGAGTAAATTTAATAGAACGCAGAGTGATGAATTATTAAGGTGAGATGAAAAGAAAAATGTTAAAAAATAAATTAGTCATTATTTTGTTTTTTTTTATTACAGTAAAGTTTTTGTTGACAAAAGTACCCAAAAGTTGCATCCAGTTGGTACCAAACTGTATCCTTTGCCCGAGCTATGCAACACTTACGAATTATTGGCCAATAATGGTGCTCATGACTTTTACAATGGCACTTTAGCTAAATTCGTAGCAGACGACTTAAAAGATTTGGGAAGTCTGGTAACACATGATGATTTGGAATCGTACAGAGCAGATTTAGTAAGTTCAGTTACCATGCAATTGGGTAACGATATTTTGCATGCCGTACCGCCTATTAGCAGTGGTACAGTTGTTGCCAATGTATTGAGTATTTTGGAAGGTTTCAATTCAACTCAAGCGGATTTGCAAGATAATGAGCATCGTGCCACTGTCATACATCGTATTGTGGAAGCTTTGAAATTTGGTTTTGCCAAACGTTGGGAATTGGGAGATATGCGATTCAATGATGTTAGAGAGGTGAGCACTGATTAAAAGAGAATTTTGTGTAAACTTTTATTTAACTGAAATTCTTGTTTTTTAGCTGGTCAGTCGCTTAACTAATCCTGAGACTGGCATTCAACTGAGAAAACTCATCAATGATACCACAGTTTTATCTAGTGCTCATGAATATGGTGCTCAGTTTTCTGCAGAAGATGATTTGGGTACCAGTCCTTTAGTTGTAATGGCGGCTAATGGTGATGCTGTGGCGGTGACTTCAACTATTAATGATTAGTTAGTTATTAAAACCAAATACTAAATAATATTTTTTTAACTTATTTATCAATTTACGTTCTTCTCTCTAGTTTTGGCTCCGGTCAAATTGGTAAACGTACTGGCATCATCTTTAACAGCGCAATGAATGATTTCTCAACTCCTAGTCATAAAAATATGTTTAATTTACCACCGTCGCCTAGTAATTTTATTGCTCCACAAAAACGACCCATGTCCTCAATGTCACCCATGATTTTAACCGACCAAAAGGGCAATGTTCATATGGCCGTTAGTGCTGCTGGTGGTACGAAAATCATTTCAGCTGTGGTTGATGTTATAGCGCGAGTTTTGTGGTTTAATCAAAATATTAAAGAGGCCATTGATGCACCCAGATTCCATAGTCAATTGGTGCCGAATATTCTGGAATATGAAAAAAGTACATTCTTTTCAGAGGTAAGAAAATTAAAAGACAATTGTTTTTGAAAAAATGAACTTTTAATATTTTAACAGAAAAAAATTGTTAGTTAAACAAATAATTAGTTTCTACATAAGGAAATGTTTATATAAGAAGATATAGACATTAAGAGTTAAGGGGTGTCCCCATAGAGACATGAATTATGCGTATATTACTGTTAAAGTAACTTAAACGAACAACGAATTTCGCACAGTACAACGAATTCTTCATTAAAAAGTCTGTTTTGTGTAAACTCAACCACTAAAACTCAATTAGGACCACAAGTATCCGCTAGTTGATAGAGTGACCATGTGTTCTAGAACAAGTAAGAGTGCCATATTCTGCAATGCCGAATCTTAAACACCCTTCACTAAAACTAAAAAAAAACAAAAATTGAGGTGACAGAGAATTAAAGCTAAGAAAAACAAGTAAGAGTGCTTTATTCGGCTCTGCTAAGTCTTATATACCCTTCACCATGTATGTAAATCTAGTTGAGGGAAGAACTTCAATTCAAAACCACAACTGAAGTGAGAAAGGATTCAAAAATAGAAAAACAAAATTAAGTACTGTACTGTAGTGTTTTGCCCGCTTACCCAAAGGACATGGACCCGATTTTGCTGATTTTTTATAGCAAAAAAATTTTCTCTAGGTCATCTAGTGCCTTGACAAAGTTGATTTCTATACGAACAATATATATACTTTATGGGGTCAAAAATAGATATTGTTACGAACATAAGATCTGGCAGTGCCTGTTGTTGTTATCCGTATGTGCGTGGTAAGACAACAGAAGGTGAAATAGTTACTTCCACCACAATCGGGTGTGTGTAGAACAACGGTTCTCAAATGGGGGTCCGTAGCAACCATCCAAGGGGTCTGCATGAAGAACCGAAAAAACAGAGTTTTCAAAATAATAAAAGTTTTATTATGAATTTGGCTTCAGGGCGTCCGCGAAAAAAAAATAAGTTTACTAGGGGTCCGTGAGCAGGAATTTGATGAGAACCCCTGGTGTAGAGAATAATACGAAAATTAGCTAACACAAGTTGAGCAACCGCAATGGCTGCGTTGTTAGAGGTGCGTGCTGTAAAACAAAGGATCGTAAGTTCGACCCCATCTTCAGACATGCGTACAGATGAAGAATAATAATTGTGTAAGGAAATTTAAATTTAAAAAACTGAAGTACAAACCTCCCGGAAAGAGAAAGACAACTATTGAGTGAAGCCATGGCTAGATAAATTAGTGAAGACGTCTATTTAATAAAAGCAGTAGTAGATAGTTGCCAAGACGACCTTTATAATAAAGAGAAAAGTTCTAGCTGTTAAGTGGAAGGAAGTAGCAAAATGATTACAGTGTACGGCAGATGTTAAGTTATGGCTATTGGATTAATAGGAATAACTGGCTTGGATGTAAAGCAAGGTGGAGGAGAGATCTTATGTATAGTTGAGGTTCCTAAACAAGGCATCGAGTATTCATTTCTCGCCGGGGTAACACAGTACTGTAAAGTGAATGGCTGCGTTTGTAACAATGCATGTTTAGTAAATACGACACCATAGGGTCCTAAAGACGGGTAGGATCAGGAGCCAATATGGAGCCATAAAAAGTTAAGAAAATGTCGAATTTATAACGTGCCACAGTGGTATTTGCAATTAAAAGAATCCGTACGTTTATCCAAAAAAAGAATAAACGTAACAATATTGTATAAATCACAGACGGAATGACAAACTCCATATGTGATGAAGGGTGTAAAAAGAAGCAATAATTGAATATAAGAACAATAAAGGGAGAGACGGTCACTCTAAACAAAAATATCCCATGTTCTTCTAGTAATAGAATAGAATAAACCGTTATGCATTGTAAATTTTATTCATCGCACTAATTATGTTTTGCTTCAGACGACGAATAATTGGAACGAAAAATTCGTTGCTTGTTTCAAATGTTCTCATAGCACAACGACTTTTTTTTGCCATTGGCAACACTTGAAAATTACACAGAGTTGGGATGTACACTCTAATCATGTGATAATGAATCGTGGCCTTAAGCAAGGCTGGGTTGGTATTTGAACTTCTCTTGTATTATTCCTTTTTTAATACAGCAAGCGGGGTCAGTCGCAGAAATGTAAAAGTTTAAAATATTTTTTTTTTGTAATAATAGAATGTAATAATATTTTTCTGATGATTATTAACCCTGTTAATAACAAATCAATATTCGATTAATCGTATTTTTTGCTACTTTTTCAGTAAAAAATGTTTTTAAAATTGTATTTATTTAAAATTTTATTTTTCCATATTTTAACTTTATTTTTTTTTTTTTTTTTTTCATTCAAAATAGGACGTTTTAAAGCTTCTTACTTACAAAGGACACATTCTAGTAGCCAGCACTGCCCCTAGCTCTGTAGTGTGTGGTATGGTTAAAAACACGACAGCTATTTACGCAAATGCCGACTATCGAAAACAAGGTGGAGTAGCTGGCTATTAAATCGGACACAATGTCATGTTCATCAAAATATACAAAATAAAATCAACCACATCAAACCAACAACACAAAAAAATCTCAATTAAATGTGCTTTATATTAAAATAATAAAACAAAATATAGTATTTAAACTATACATCCATTTTTGTAATGATATTAACATAGAAAACATATTGAAAAATATTTAAAATATTTATAAAAATAAGAATTTAAAATAAAATATAAAAACATTTCTTGTTTAACTTTAAGCTTCATAGCCTTGAAAACTGTCTTCTTTTTTCCAATATTGAATCTACAATACCAAAACTAGTTAATATTTATGAAACTAAAATTAAAATACTCTTTTTAACTGTCTATTTTTTGTACAATATTAAATAATTTTTAATTATAACATAATTATTAATAAATAATATCTTAAAAATATGATGTAAAACAAATAATTTTTCATTTATTTTGTAAATTAATTTTTGATACAAAATCCTGAATGTTTTTTATTTTCGTTTTTTTCTAGATTATTGATAATTTTAATTAAACGATATTGTTTAAAATTGATCATTTCGTCATCAGTTTACATTAAAAAAATACCAAACTTTATAAAAAATTTAATTGTCTAATAAAATAAATGATCAAAAATAAATGATAAATTTATGTTATTGTTGTTTTAATCTTATAATAAGTAAATTTAACTTATAAAATTGAAATGGATTAATTTTAGTTTAACAGCCTTAAACACAGTTGTCAACACATCGCCTAAAGCGTTTGACAAATGAATGTTTGAATAGAATCTGTGATTACAAAAAGGAGAAATAAATAGATGTGACATAAGTACACACTTATTTCTATTTGTAAATTATTGGCCCGTAAATAAATTAATTAATAAATCAGCCTAAATAGTCCACAAGCTACCAAAAGTATTCTAGAGTCAAAAGGGCCAGAAAAATTACTGTTGTAAGTTACTCTGCAATTAAGTTCGCTGTGTTATTTACTTTATTATAAAGGAAATTCATCTGGCTACACTCTTAAGCACAGCCAAACACATTTGTCCCCCTTGTTGCCACACTTAAGTATTATTAATTGTAAAAATAAATTTTCTAAAAAGCTGCAGTTGGCAATGCCGGTTAAATGTAAACAACCCCTAATTGTTGATTAAACAAACTGTTTAAAAGCAAAATTCTGGCAAAAAGAATTTTACAATATGTTGAATAAAGTTAAATGTAATGCTAGATCCTAGCAAATTCTTTAATTTACTAATTACGGGACTAGACACCATAGGTCATATTTTGCTAAAAAACACATATGTAATTCTTTAAAAAAGTAAAAACTATTTTGGAATGTGGCTTAAATTTATTCTTGGTTTAGGTTTATGTTTCTGTTTTTGTTGGTTAAATTATGTTCAAGAAAAAGGTAAAGATATAAATTTGTACGCCAAAGTTAGAAAATACAATTTTTATTCTGCAGCTCTTTTAAAAGGAGAACATGGTGAAATTATTGCCACCAAATCGTCTGTATTAAGGCCACCAAATGTAGAAATACCCCAACCGCCATCTGCTTCACTGTTACATGTTTATGAAAAGGCGGCGGTATGTTCAGATAAAAAATCTTGTAGCAAAATAGGAAGGTACGTATGTATATAATTAAAAATAGAATTTACAATTTTTAAAAATAAATACTTTCAGGCAAATTCTGCAACATAAAGGCAATGCTATTGACGCCGCAATCGCTACGCTATTATGTAATGGATTAGTAACCATGCAAAGTATGGGTCTAGGTGGTGGTGTTATAATCACCTATTATAAGCGAAACGAAAAGAAGGCTTTTAGTATAATTGGAAGAGAAAAGGCTCCATTAAACATAAAATTAGATGATATTAAAATGCTACAAAATGCCACCGCATTTGCTAAGTCTGTCTTATCTATAGCAGTGCCGGGAGAATTGTCAGCTTATCATGAAGCCCACAAACGTTATGGTTCTTTGCCTTGGTCTTCCATCATACAGCCGACTTTAAAGTTATGTTTTGAAGGCTATCAGTTAAGCCGTCATCAAAGAGACGCATTATTTTTGAACGAGGAAATGATAAGAAAATATAAATTGCTAAAACAAATCTTTGTTAATTCAACAACAAAAATGTTTCATAAAGAGGGTTGGCATATAAAATTTCCATCGGAAGTTTGTAACGCTTACAAATCTTTAGCAGAAGAAGGGCCCTTAACATTTTATAATGGATCCTTGGCCTCGTTAATCATAAAAGATTTAAAAGAAATGGGTTCTCCCATAACAATGGAAGATTTACATAGTTATAAAGCTGAAGTTAAGGATTCTCTTGTATTAGATTTGGAACCTTATTATTTACATTTACCCCAACCTCCTGGTAGTGGTCATGTTGTTGGTTTTATTATGAAATTGTTGGATTTGTTTAAAAAAGATTTTTCTTTGGTTAAAGAATTTAATTCACTGGAAGTCCATCGCATTGTAGAAGCATTTAAATTCGGCTTTGTCAAGCGTTGGCAATATGATGTTGATGTCAATTATAGGGTGAATTTGTGAGGGTTATTAAAATGAATATAAAATAACATAATTTTAATTTTTATAGGAACTTCAAAAGCTGTTTCAAACTGGATTTATTAAAAACATTACTCTTCTGATTAATGATTCCCAAACATTTGATAACAATTATTATCATGAATCTGAAGTTAAACTTAGAACTACACCAGATTATGGTACCGCTCAGATAACAGTTTTAGCACCGAATGGTGATGCCGTGTCCGCCACAAGCTCCATAAATTATTAGTAGGTAAAAATGTTTTTTTTTAATCCTAAAATTAAATTAAAATCCTTAATTTCTTACAGCTTTGGTAGTGGTCGCATGGGTTCACACAGCGGTATACTCTTTAACAATGCAATGTGTGATTTTGCAATAGAAAATTTTGAAAATTATTTCAATTTGCCAAATATAGAATCTATAAATCAACTTAAAGCTCAAAAATCTCCCATGTCTTCAATGGCTCCTTTAATAGTCACCAGTAAAGCAAGTGGCGATGTTCGTCTCGTAGTGGGTGCAGCTGGTGGTCCTCGCATTATATCCACTTTGGTGCAAATTCTAGTACGTATGTTATGGCAAAATCAGAATATTAAACAAGCCATAGATGCGCCACGTTTTCATCATCAGCTATTGCCAAACATATTTGAATATGAATTTGGTGTGTTACAACAAGTCATACAAGATTTAGAAGAACGAGGGCATGCAACTAAAAGGGTACGAAGAAAAAGTACTGCAGTATGTGGTGTCGAAAAAGTAGAAGAGAATATAGTTTTAGCAAATGCTGACTATCGAAAGGAAGGTGAAGTTGATGGTTTTTAAGGATTTTGAAAAAGGTATGCCGATTTTAAAACTGGAGGAAAATTACGACAAACGCTAGCGATCAAAATTTACGTTTAAATTCTATAGAAAAATGTATAAATGAAAAAGTAAAGTTAGACAGAAAGTAGTGTTAGAAAGAATATTAAAGCAAAAACGAAAAATATAAAATATTTAGTGGAGAAGTGCAAGCTATAAAAATGGAGTCACGGTCTTCTAATTCTACTTTAAAAAGGAATTACTAGAAGAATCATTTTCTCCTTCTGACTAATAAATGGTAAAAGATCTAATTTTTTTTTTTTTTTTGTGAGATACATTAGCTATCGTTTAGATCGATTACCCTGAAAATGATAAACAACTGATTACCAGCCAATAAAATTTAAAGCTTTTAAATAAATTCTAAACTTCTTTGTCCAGCGAAGAAAACAGTGCTGTTTTGTCACGAAAATGCACGGGCGCACATCTCTGAAATCATTTTGTTAAAAATTCATGAATTGGACTACAAACTTCTACATGTTACATCATTCCCTTCAGATTTAGCACCTTGTGACCTGTTCCTATTTCAGAATTGAAAGAAATGGCTTGATTGGTTAAAAAATTGGAACAAACGTGGTGGTCTACATTAGAAATAAGCGATATTTCAGTACCTGTGATTTAATCATTGTAATTAAAAAATATTTTTTAATTAGGACCAGCACTCATGGGATGACCCCTACTTATGCAATACATTGTGCCAGAACTAGAAAATTAGGTTGTGGGAAGGGGGATAGAGGGAGAAATGCTTGTGGACATTTGATTTGAATTTTTGCACATAAAAAGTGACAGAAAAGACCTCTGCAGGGAGTTTACTCTACATACGAACTGTTCGGCTAAAAAAAGAATTTTCTCTACAATGCGTAGTACGATTCATTGGCCAATCGACCACAAAGGAATGCGCTGTTGATACAGAGCGTATTGCGCGTATGAAATTACGGTTTTCAGGAACGAGTTCCCTGATTTCATAAGAGCCCATTCCGTTGTAGTAACGATAAAACAGTGAAACACACCCCACACTGCGTCGATGCTTCAGTGAGTCAATAGAGCTGGATACCCTACTGTCACCGATGAGCTTCTTCGCTCTCTCCTGTACGCGGCCGAGTAATTCCAAAATAGACTTTGAAGCACCGGCCCATATATGGGAGTTGTTTCCATTTTCGGTCTGATAAAAGTGACATAGATACTAAGGAGATCAGATGAAGTGAATTATTTCTTACACCATTTCAGAAAACCTAGGCACTTGAATGCTTCTTTTGCAACATAAAAAATATGCTTGTTCGCGCTGGCTTATGCAATAAATTGTGTTAGTGTTCAACTAAATATCAATACTAACTCCTTTAAACAAAAACAAACATTTTAAATTTATTCCCAGTAAAAATAAGAGCACGAAGAGAAGAAAATAAAAAACGGTAAAACCAAACGGTTTAAACTAAATAAATGTCATATATTCATTAGTTAATTGATTGTTTTACAACCGACACCTCTCTTTTCACTAAATCTAATCAACCCACCCATTCCACTTTTATTTTGAAAAAAATGACTTAATTACCATTAGTTTAATTTTCTTGAGCGCTAAATAATTAAAATAAAATTAAAATAGTCTACAAACGAACCTATTTAAAGGTTTTCAAAACAAAATGTTTTCTCAATAGTCGTTGCATTTTCGTTTAATTAAAAATACTATGAGTGAAACTGATTCAAAGCCTTTAAACAAACAGCCTGGAGTTTTGTTGCGTTTATTAATTTATTATTTTAAATTATCTAAGGAATTCCTAAGAACTACAGTTTTAAATGGTTTAAAATATATAACTTTTAAACATTTAACAATATGGGAAAAGTAATAATTTTTTATTTTTTTTTATTGAAAAATAAATAAAAGTGCTTTTTCTTTTAGATTATTTTTTCTGGGTTGTTTTATAGCCGCTTCATATAATTCATTTAATTTTGCTTTGGGTATTGTGGAAAAATGGCAAAGCTCGCCAGTGATGATTTCAATGAATCCTCAAACTTCTTCAATAATGCAAGAACCCTTTCCCGCCTTAACCATTTGCAGTATGAATCAGGCGATTTACAGTAAAGTCAAAGATTTTGATGCGTAAGTGTGACCAAAAATAATAGAAAAAGTAATAAATATCTAATATGTTTGTACTTGTTAACCTTTTTTAGGGAATCTTTGGAATATGCTATGATGCAGAAGTTATGCTTCCAAGAAATAAATTACACATCCTTTGCACATAAGCCGCTGCGTTCTAAAAACGATACCTTTTCCAATTTTATTTTTAAAGTATGAAATTTTTTTAAAATTTAATTTTAAATAGTTAGGGGTATTTTTTTATTAATTAACATCTCTCTTAGTATTCCCAAACCTGTTCGGATATGGTCGTTTTGTGTGAATATGGAAATTTGAAAATTGCTTGCAGTGATTTATTTCGCGAAGTTCTAACGGATGAGGGTTTATGTTGTGCTTTCAATGTTGTTCATCCTTACATTCTACATAAGGGAGAGTAAGTATACATTTAAATGAATACAGCTTTAAATTTTTATTGCACTAAAAAATTTAGTTTCAGTTGTAGCGTTGGTACTTTCTGACTTGTCTAGAACAATATTTTTTTTCGGTATAAAAACCTGATAGAAATACACGTTTTACAGTCAGCATGTTGCCGGCAAGGAAAAGTAAATACCCTTGCCGGATGGGGAATGAACTTAGTAGATTAATTAGAATCCAAAATGTCAAAAAATCAGGCTGCACCACTGGCAATTGGAACATATGACCAAAATACTTTAAAACTCTCTTTTCTCTAGATTTTATGAATATTATTAGAAGACTCGGGAACATATTATATTCGAGATATAACATGGGGGAATTGTCAACATTAGAACCGAAGGTAATCTTCAGATGCCATAAGAGAGTAGCTCCAGAAGAGGGTTTTGTGGGACCTGGCAGGTGCTACAATAAATCTTTTGTCGCAGCTTCATACCTCTAGCCTAAATAATCATTCCATTTTGCTTCACATTAACGAAAGGAAAGCATGGAAAGTACGTTTTTCTTTTTGTCAAAAAGGTGATAACGGTAGCCGCGTAATTCGGGTTTCCTTATTGAATATCCATCGTAACGCAAAAAGTGGGCATTAGTTGATAGGAGCGATGATCCTTAAATAATTCAAGTAGTCGCCCAGAATAAATGTGCTGTGATTCCGATACCGATTGCGGTATAATGAGGTCTGCTAGAAAAAATATTAAAGTCCAAGATTTGTAATATGAGAGAGAGAGAGAGAGAAGGAGCACAAATAAACCAAACGGCTGTCAGACCTTTGTAAAATTTCTTAGCAATATTTTAAAAACGTAATAATTTTTGTACCTCCAATTTCTTCAACTTTCCAACGTCGTCCTTTAGGGAGAATAGAAATCAGTATTGTTTGCAACAATTTAAAATTTTGGTTATGTTATCGAAGTGCTATTGAATTTGTCTTGAACCCAAAATGAAGGAAACAAAATTTTTTTCGAAACAATACAAAGCATTGGAAATGCGTGTACAAAATATAACAAACATTCTAGCACAAGTTAATCTTTTTTAAACTGAATAATTATAATTTTTTCAGGTATTTCATGCCACGAGATTACACTTCAATTGATGGTCCATCCATACCATTAGACTGGAATCTAGAAAAATCTTATCCTCAAGACCTGCCCAAAAGCTTTTATCCTCGCAAGCCCTTAGGTAGTGGCAAAGCAAATGGTTTTACTATTGTACTTAACGGAGATTTAGATAATTACTATTGCGCTTCAACAAATGGACAAGGCTTTAAGGTATTTTGTAAGAAAACAAAGAAAAATTAAAACAAAAAATATTTCTTAATTTATATATGTATTTTGGCAGCTCGCTTTACACAACCCCATTCATATTCCTATTGTTAAAGAAACCGGCGTATACATGCCCATCGGGTATCAGACAAGTTTTCGAGTAACCCCAATAAGAGAAGAAGCAGATATCTCGCTTCGCGAATCAACCAAACCCAAAGAACGACAATGTTACTTTAGCGATGAATATCCCCTGCTATATTTTCGATACTATACCCAACGTAATTGCGAAGTGGAATGTGATGCCCATTTTATGCTGCGAAAATGCAATTGTTTAGTATATCATATGCCAGTGATTTCAAAAAATGCCACTGAATGTCATGTTCGACATTTTGATTGTCAGATTGAGGCTGAAAAAGATTATGCCGACAAAGAACGTTTAGCGTGCAAAAAAGAATGTTTGCCCAATTGCAATGATCTGGCATATCTTCCCAAACCTTTTTTCAATCCATTAGACAATAATGGGTTCGCAATAAAAAATCCCTTTCTTCGAAATATGTCACAGGAAGATCTAACTAAATATGCAGTTTTACAAATATTTTTTCCAAAAACATACTACAGAGGAAATGTGAAAATTCCTTTTACACGTCTCACCGAATTTTTATGTAAGTAAAATGAGTTGTGATTAAAGTTTATACTCATCATTTAATAAATTTATTGATATTTTGTAGCACAAGTTGGTGGTATAATGAGCCTTATGATGGGTTTTAGTATAATTTCTTTGGTGGAGATGGCATATTTTTTTGTCATCAAACCGTTTCTTCATGCTTGGCGTAACATTTTTTATAAGAATATGATAGATATTCTGGAAATGCAAGTGCATCCAAACGTTAGAATTTATATTTAAAATTATAATTAATCATTTTTAATTTCGAAGTCGAAACAGTTTTCTTGTCATTAGCAATTTTAAGAGGCAACAAATTGTTTTTTATAAATAACTAGTTAAAAGTTTTGAGTAAAGAATATCAAAATTTTTTAATAGAAAACTTCAGTTAATATTATGATATTTTTGCAAACAAATATTTGTATAACTTGAAAGTTTTTTTAAATTATTTTTAATTAAATTTTTTAAGTTATTTTTGATTTAGTTTTTAATTTTTATGGATTAAGAACTTAAAAAAAAAAAAACAAAATTCAACAGCTAAGTTTTTATATCCATGAGATCACTTAAACTATTTTTCGCTTATGTTATCAAATTTATTAACCACGAGAATTTTATAAATTTAATTTGAATTTTTTATTGTAATTTTGTCTTTTTTGCAGCCTAATATGAAACAACATAATCCAACGCCCAATGTGTTTTCAAGGCCACAGTTGCTGCATAAAAATCAAAATGTGAACCATTCAATATTTTAAAATTATTTTAACTTCTCATTTGTATACTTTCAAATATAAAAATTATGTAATGAATAATGGACTTAAATTAAATAGAAATATCTTAATTTCTTAGAACAATACGAAAAATTCAAATTTTTTCAAACACGCAGTAAATATTTTTTAAATTATTGATCAGATTCGAGTCTTTTTTGACTCTTCTTAAATCATTAAATTATTTAAGTAAAAAAATAAATTACCAGTTGGCAACCACCACCTGGCTGTGAACGCGAGAAAGCTTACAACTTGTGAAGTTTTTTTTTTAATAAAACGAGCTACATGATATTTTAGTCAAGAGACGGAGGGAAATACGTGGGGTAAGAAAAATAACATAGCTTAAATTATGAAGGTATCTTTTTTACTTGCTTTGGGTCTGTTTGTTGTATACTTTTTTTTTGTTTATGCTTTATTTAAAATGACATAAACAACTGAACTATTGAAAACTAAACTAAAAGCGATATGTACAAATTCCGATTGCATCAAAAATTTCATCGATAAAGGACATGACGACTTACAAAAAATGGCATCGTATAAATGGGGTCTTAAATAGGTGACGACAAATTTTAATATCCGGCTACACGTTTCTAAAACGAATTAATTAGTGGCAACACCATACTTGCCCCTTACAGTGTTGCCGATTTAGTGTCAAAAAGAGTATTCATGATCTTGGGAGCAAAAACTTTCTAACTGCTAAACTTATATATTTTTGTTTTTTATATAAATTTACCTTTTAATGCTTTTGGTTACTAATTTACAGTCAAAACTAAATCAGTGCGTCAAGCTTCGCCCGTCTGTCAAAAATTCTAATGCTAATTCATTATGCTCAATGCCACAGATGGCACTCACACTACCAAAATTTGTTTATTTTTGGTATTAAGTTAATCATATTTGTTCCGCCAGTAAATATTATACTTTTGTAATATCCTTCTGAGACGACCGTCGTTCTAATCAAAACGCGGTTTGAATATGATATTCTCACATCGAAAGCGCTCTCCAAACGTACGAAATAAACAGCCAGTGGCAACAGTTTTCACCGAAAGCTAATGGCCATTAAAAGTAAAAAATCTAACTGTAGCAGATCTTTAAGTCTTTTAGCACCAATTTGTTTTTAATTTTTGTTTCAAATCGTGAAGCAACTTTCCAGCTGATCGCAGCTATTACACAAGAATTTCCGTATTTTTGCTCTAACTTTCATAATTTCCTTGATGAAGGCATCAATATCCGTACAGCCTATGATACAGGTATAAATTTATATATTTAAATTTGTACGTGTACACACAAAGCAAAAGTTTGAGGCTACAACATTATTATTCAGAACTAATGTCAAATTATTTTTAGTTCAGACTATCAATTTTATCTCTATTTTATAATTAACAAGATGAGTTAACGTATATCATTTCGGCGATAAAGTTAAGCGCTATACAACTCTACACTTTTACAGGCTTACGTCCATTTTTCTCAGTAAACTTCTTTCATATCGAGATCTTATAATATTGTATTGTTCTAAAATGTGATTTAGACAGAATTTAAAAGAAAACAGGAATACATCTTTGAATTTATTACATAAACATAGAAAACGAGTTCATTTTAGCACAAGTGACTATCTGTAAACAGTATTAAAAATCTTCCATCAATAAAAATAAAATGTGCTAACAATTGTCTAGTACCTTTATACCCATAAAATA
Source organism: Cistogaster globosa (assembly GCA_937654795.1). Taxonomy (NCBI): domain Eukaryota; kingdom Metazoa; phylum Arthropoda; class Insecta; order Diptera; family Tachinidae; genus Cistogaster; species Cistogaster globosa. The sequence continues at coordinate 106,204,637 of OW569406.1, read as the reverse complement.
GGGTGACTTTCAATTTGTATCGCTATTTTTTCTATGAAAAGGCTTATTTTTACAAAACAAAAAGTATTCTATATTTGAACCACGTTCCTAAGGGACCTCCTCACAAAATTTTATTCAAACCCATCTAGTAGTTTTTACGTGACGCGAACACAAACAAACAGACGCCCAGACAGACAGAAAAATTCCAAAGATAGGTGTTCCTTATTCCATTTTGAATACTATCTACACTAACATTTTTATGTACAGAAATGTCCTCAGTACTGTTTCTTCTATGTAAAGATTGTATTATCTAGAAAAACTTTGTTTCCGTACACATTTTAATTATTGCACAGAAAGCGGCAACACTGTTGCATAACAACCTGTTGTGTGGGGGGCCAAAAATAATTTTTCTCTGGCATTTCAATTCAGTTGCGTTTCTTTACTTATTGTTGGAGCATTCGTTTGTTAATCCAATTGCTAGCGTGTCGGAAAACTAGTGTATGTAAAAAGAATAATTTCTTTCAATTAAAAGTGTGCTTTTGTGTTTTAATTAAAGTCAATTAATATTTTCTTTAAGTAAATTTCCCAAAAGGAAAATAAGCAGAAAAAATTTCTATATGTTTTGATTTTTGTTTGTTTAATTTAATTGACTAAAGATATATTTAGCTGTACTTACAAACATTTAATAGTGCGTGTTATTTGATATCTATCTCCATACCTGCATAAATATATAAAAAATAAAAAAGTGGGTGTTGGATACATACACATCTAAACAACTTTTAACTAGACTCACGAATACGTATTGGATAAAGGTAAATGTAAACATAATAAAAAACAGAACGCCAAAACGAAAGTGTGCAGCACTTGGCATAATAATAATGACACAACATTGTAGATATTTGTGCAATCTTTTTGTTTGTAAATATTTAAATTGTTGCCACATGATATGATTCCTTTTTTGGTAGAGAAATTTCATTCCATACTAGCAAATGGTATGTTGTTGTTGTTTTATAATACATAAAATTGAACAGTGGTATTTGAAATTTTTAACGTTTTTATTTGCAACTGCTTGCAATTAAAAATGTTTCGTTAATAGGTCTGTCTGCGTACACATATTTTGCATCATTTTTTGCAAAATGTTGCAAAATGTTGTCTGCGTACTCCAAATCTCTTGCAGCGAGAGAGCCAAAAAGATAATTTTTTGACAGTTGGCAGTTAGAGAACTTGCAAAATGTTGCTGGAGAAATTTCTGCTTGCAAGATTTTGCAACTGGTTTGAACAGCTGTTTTATTTACTTTTTTAATGAAATAATTTTTGTTGGAAAAATAAAAATTGAAATTTAACAATGGCAGAGGTAAGTAGTTAGAATTGTGTTGATTTTTAATGTTTATAATAAATAATAATAAACAAAACATTTTATTTTATGCTAGAAACGTCCAACTATATAGTGCGACTGTGATGTTAGTGAATTGGAGATGGCAGAACCGTGTAATAAAAAAGTGTAATAAACAGTAATAAACAGTGTAATAAACAAGTTTTTTTTATTTACAACACTTTTTAGGCGCACTTTAATTAATAATTTTTTAAATTACCGCGAAAATTCACTTTTGCGCATTTCTTTTGTTTTGTTATTTTAATTGTTTACACACCGATCAGCTGTTTTCTTGCAAGATTTTACTGGATACTGTTTGCGTACTTTTTGATATATTTTTAGCCGACAGAGTAAAATTGGTCTTACTCTCCCAAAAAAAAATTACTGAGTATTAGCTACTGGAAAAGTACCCAGACAGACCTAATAATAGGGTTAATTGTGGAAAATGCATAACAATCAACTGTTTGGAGAGTAAACAATAACAAATGAATTGTATATCTCATTGTAAAGGGCGTAATTTTCGCCAAAACCTGAAATGTCAAACTCCATATATAAAAAAATATGGATAATTTTTTTATATGGTGTTTGTGACTTACAGTCCACCCTAAATAAGAGCGTAAGACGTTATTTAACTGTCAAAAATTCTCATGCCCATACAAAATGTATGAGACCAACCCAAATAGCGCGACGCTAACGTTGAACAATTGAAAAATCCAATTTTGATGCGCGTAAAAATGAAGTTGGCTGCAAAAGAAGTGTTGTTATTGTTTTCTTTGTGGTATATACAAAAGTATTTCCAACAGTAATGACATTACAGCTACTCTAAGGTCAATTTCGCGATTTTATCTCTCTTAATTATTTTAATTTTGTGGTTTTTAGCAAATAAGATAAGTAAACAATACTGTTCGTTTCACAACGTTGGCGCTCGTATTTAAGTTGCTCATTACAGCGTAAAAACTAGACGCTAAATTACGTCGTGCCTAACGCCCGTATTTAGGGTGGACTGTTAGCGTTTCGGTGAAAATTATTGATTTCGCCATTGCGACCACGTATTGATTCGCCCTGACTTAACATCTTATTCCAAGGCGAATTAATAACAGGTGGCCTCATGGCGAAATAATTTACCAGGTGGTGGCAGTGGCGAATTTCATTCATTTTCGCCGTTGCAGAAAATTTCATACTTCATATAAAAAAAATTTTCGCTGATTTTTTATATATGGAGTTTGACATTTTCTGCAACGGCGAAAATGAATAAATTCGCCACTGCCACCACCTGGTTAATTATTTCGCCATGGGTGGCCTTAACAGCCAAGGTGTCTTTTTGATTTTTCCTTCTTCGAATGTCAAAAGTTATATTCTCCTATTGTACTTTTTTTTTGACAGCCGAAGGCGGTTTTTACAAAAACAAAATATATATATTTCTTTCGCAGTGTTGTATTCATTTTCGCCGTGAGTATACCTGTTATTAATTCGCCTTGATCTTATGCTATAAACACAATCAAAGGCTACCGACCATCGACTACCGACTACAAAAGTAGATGGCTACAAAAATAGCCAAGTCGCCAGCTACTTAATTCTTTTAACGTCTACCGAACACTAACTACAAAAAATAAACATCTGTTTTGTCATATGTATCAACGTTAACCAAAACAACAAAAAAAAAAAAACAAAATGCGCCAAATAAAAAGTAAATGAAAAATGTAAAGAAATGAACAGAAGATTATTATTTTTCAAAGGTGCCACTATAATAGTTTTTCGCGTTCTTAATAGCGATATTTGATGTATTGCGTTTTTAAAACCACCATATCATGCATTTATTGTATTGGCAGCACTAATCTGTTTTTTGTAGCCAAGAAAAATAAAATTAGCCTAAGTTGGCTACGGTTTACGAAAGTAGACGTGTAGTCGGTAGTCGTGTAGCGGCTAAAATAATTATTCTCATAAGCACGCATGTATTCTCTTTATGAAATCTTGTAGTCGATGGTCGGTGGACTTGATTGTGTTTAAAGCATTATATAAGGCGCATAAATATACGGCGGGAGCGATGGCGAATTCATAAATTTTCGCCAGTCGCCTAACTGTCAAACTCTATACATAAAATATATATATATATATGAATATGTAATAGGCTAACGGTGAAAATAAGCGAATTAGCCATCGCTCCCACCGTATATTACTTCGCCATGACCTTACATCTACCAAAAACTCAGCTGTCAAAAACATATTATTAAACGACGTATAATTTCTGGTAGTGAGAATAATATATAAAAAGATGGATTTCGAGGACAAATTAATAATTGGACTAGTTCTGACTTTGAAAGAACAAAACTTAGTTATTAATGCAATGGATTGAAAATATGGAAGATCATACTGTTTATGGATTATTAATATCTATTTCAATAAATTCTTATATATATAAGAGCCGCTTTTAAACATTTTGGGAGAAAGATTTTTCAAATAAATTAAATAATTAAAAATAAAAAAATATATTTTTTTTAATTAATTGATTTTTATTTTACCATTTTTTTTCCCCAAGCTCAAGGTTACCAATACTTCGATAAATCTTTGGGTAGATTCTTCAGAAAATAGGAAAAGGTATTGTTTTTATAAATATATATTTTTTTTAAATTAGTATTTATAAATTCCACAGTGCGGCGTCAGTAAAAGTTTAAACAAGTGATGATCAGCTATTTTTTCGATTTCCTTTCCTGAAACACTAAACTTACAAAAATATTACTTCTGTAGAACAAGTCTTTTTTTAATACATTAAATAAAGGTTAAATGATTTATAATGGAAATGCAATTTTATTCAAAGTTTCAATATTTTTTTAAGTTAATACTTTTCATTTTAATACCTCTGTGTATCGTTCTTAGTCCAATTAATTACACGATTATTAATGCTCCTACGACCCTTAAACAAGACCTGATGATGAAATTGATTATTTGCAAAGTTCTGAAAAAATTTATGTAAAATAAATTAGTTTTTACTAAACGTTTGACATGTCAAATTAATTAATTATTGTGCTTGATTCCCTTAAAATAACTTTTTTCCGAATAAAAATTATTTCTCACAAAATATTTATTATAAAAAAATTATAGTGCAAGTGAAAGCAATTTAAGAAATAATGATATACAGAGCTGCATTCTGAACAAATCTTAATAAAGTTTAGAGTTGCATTCGTACTTATATAAATTATTTAATAAACTTACATCTTGCTTTATCTCATCATCTTTGCTTTCTAATACCGAAGGATTTCTTTTCATAAGAATATCAAAGAAAGGTTTCAGAAAAACAAAATAAAATATTTCCGCTATAGAAATAACACTAAATCCCACCATTAAGCTCATAACACCGCCAGTTTGTGCTAAAAAAAAGAAAAATAACAAGTAAGAGGAAAGTTAGATATCCCCTTTTTCCATCTGTGGTGAAGGATATAAAAACAATTGAAAAAGTCTACAAATCATACTCACACAAAAACTCGGTAAAACCTGTATACGGCACCCTAGTACTGCCCCGAAAATTATTATCTTTATAAAATATTTGCAGCATGGCTAGATTTTTGTGCATCATTTCCATTGAGATATTACGAAAAAATGTATTTTGTAAATTAAATTTCTTTTTGGCCAGCGGAGTAGCAAACATATCAGGATAATAAGCAAGATCGTGACAACCAGGCATGCAGCCTTTTTTACATTTTAAATTTATTGGATCCGACAGCACGCCTTCTGTATTTTCAACGCATTCCATATCACCGAGAAAACATATGGAAACGTTGGCGTAAATTTTCTTCATGTAATAGGGAATACAGTTGCAGCGACGTAGCATTTGTTGAGCATCACATTCGGCTTCACAAAATCGTCTGGTATAATATTTGTAGGAGAGCAAGGGTTTCTCATGCGAAAAGTAACATTGTCTCTCTTGGGGCCTAATACTATGCAAGGTGGGATGTGACTCTATTAGTTTGGTGTTAATAAGAACTCGAGTCTGATGGCCCAGCATAACTGGTAGGCCGGTCTCCTTAATGTCCGGAGAATCGACGGGATTGTAGAGTAGGAGCTAAAAAATATGTTTTATTTGGAATCTAAGATATATAAAGATCAAATGCAAAATTACCGCATTTGATAGCGATTAGAATTTCAGTTTTAGAATTTAAATGAAAATTTCAATCAATATCAAATGCGGTAATTTTTACTTTGTTTTATAAATAAAACAACCTTAAATCCTGCACCATTTGTCGAAGAACAATAATATTCATCTATATCTGCATTTAAGATCACAGTTAAGCCCATTGATACTCCCGAACCTATTGGATAAAATGTTTTTTTATTTATTTTGCTTTTAAATTTTTTTCTTTTCTTTATTATGATTGTATTTAGGGTACTTAAAGCTTCAAGGTTAAGAAAAGCTTAGTTGTGGAATCTGTGGATTGGTACTTAGTGTTTTACTAAACTATTGTTAGTTCCACTTGGTTCATTAAATTAGTAACCTTAATTGGCATATTTTAAGTACAAAACGTTTAAAATATCCATTCACTTATTCGAACGGCTTCAACTTTATTTTATGAGTTTGATTAAAATCCATAAATTACATGAATTAGAGATTTTTATTATTTTTGCGTTTTTAGAATTTTCGATATAACCTCGAAATCGAAATTTAACGATCTAGATTTTGTGCTCATGAGATAAAACTATATACAACTAAAAGACACAATCTATCTTATTGTTTCTGTTATTGTTTTAAACACTACAAGGAACACGACAAAACTAAAGCAAACGTTTCGTTTTGTTTATTTTCGTACCCTGATTGTAAACGCGGCCAGTAAATATCTTCTAAATCTTGTTTAATTTTATATTATTATATTTTATTTTATAATATGATTTGTGATTACCTGGAGCTTTTCTTGGATAATAATTTTTAGGTAGTTGATCATCATAACCTGTTTCTAAGTTCCAATTCACAGGAATACTGCTTCGACGATTCAGCGAAGTATAATCTCGAATAAATTTAGAACTTAAAAAATCATAATTCTTTAGTTAAGAAATTTATTTTTTTAATTAAATTTACATATATCGTCGGTCACAGGTCGACAATTCTTAACATGTTTTTTTTTACTTTTCAAAAGACAAAAACAAAGACGTTATTACTACGTTGCTAAAACGTGTTAGAAGTACTAAATAAAAAACCAAAATTAGAAGAAAATATTTATTGTGGGATGATGTAAAGAAAACAAAGCTGTAGAAATTATTTTTCATTCGATTTTTTTGCGATTTAAGAGGTGTCAATGTGACCGACGATATTCTGTTTCTATTTTTCAAGCGAAAAATTCGATTATAAATATTGCATGAAAAGCATTCAGTTTTTGCAGTTCAAATTTCTAGACGAATTCCTCGCTTCAACTACAAAAACAGCATATTTATACTCTCTTACGTTTGTTTGTGAATAAAAAATGGATGCAATTGATTGAAAACGCAGCAAACACCTTCATCCAAAATTATATCGCGAAATAAATTCGTGCATGGTTCTATAATTGGTCCAAATTTACAATAAACAATCATGTCACTGCATTTTTGAGAATTCTAAAACAAAACAATTTGTTTAATTAAAATATTCTTTCGTTATGGGTGCTTAACTTTGCTTTCGCTATTTGTCCAAAACATTCTTAAATGCTTATCAGCCAAGCAACGTGCAGGGCTAAGAATGAAGGTGTGATTTCTCTGTCGATGTATAGGTTTAGCTGGGTTTCCCTATTATTTTTAGCTCTTAAGACAGTCAGTCGATAAAAAATCGTATTTGGTTTTTTTCAACATAATTTCAGATTTAGATTTTATAAATTATTGCTTTGCGAGGAAAATTCTCTCAGACTTCTTCTTTATTAAGTTCTGAATTTAAAAGGCAATGCCTTCAATTTTTACACTCTCTAAATCTATTTTTAATATATTCGTCATAAATGGCATTTAAACTCAACTTAAAAGTCGCTTTAAGTGCTTAAAATTATAATAGAGACACAATACAATACGCTGACATTTGCCCTACTCAAATGATGACATTCTAAAAATATTTATTTCGACTAATACTCCGCGTCCTTCATATAAAATAGCGTATGCAAAGTCATTAATCTAATACAATTGTTCAATTAACATCCCTCTTGTATTTTTGTATCGGTTGTATTATTTTATTAAAATACAATAATGTAATTTTATTAATTTTAATTACTTTTACGATTTATAGTTTCATTTCGTATTTTTTGTAAAATTGTATTGGGACTAAAAAATTTAACTAAATTAAGTTCAAATATTTAAAACCAGTTAAAATGACGTCAATGATATACAATTTTATTTTATACTACCAATTTACCTAATTTTACGCAGTGTATTAAAAGACTCTACTTTAACTAAAGAATTAAGTGGCAAACGTTTCCAAAACGTTGCAGTTTTGTTTTCATTGTTTTCTCTTTTGGCTGCGTAGGTCAAGTTTAGTTACCAGTTTGTGTTTATTAGCAAAAGCAGTACAACACTTAATGGCAGAATCGTTCTTGCAAAAAAAAAAAGCAGAAGCAAACGTTTAGTTTTGATTATTTTCGCACCCTGGTTTTACGTAAAATTATTTATTAAGTGAAAATTCCTTGAACTAAGATATTGGTTAAAGGTTACCATGCTTCACTCAATTTCGTCTTATTAGTTTTCGGTGTTTAAAAATATACAAAATACAACAGTTGAGTGTCTGTAATCATATAATACACGAACAAGAGGATGTTTTGAATTGAACAAACGTTATTGTCATTATGTTTAACCTTCAGTTTAAAATTTATTAAATTGTCATCTTTAAATCTTGGTCTAAAGTTTTTATAGTGAGAATAATTATATTTTTGAAAACAGATTTTTTGCAACATGGCATATTCGGGCGTGTCTCTGAAAAAGTAAATATAATTATTAAAAATTTTTTCAAAAAAGAAAAAATGGATACCTACTTTTTAATATCTTTAACTTTACTGGCTAATGCCTGGTTCATATTACAAAATGTGACGGCTGGAAAAGGTACATCTTTTATGGAGGTGGCCTTTGAACTCATGCCTATTATAACCGGAGTACTTTGCCATTTTTGTAAGAAATATAATGCCATATACAAACCGGCCGTAAAAACAATTGAGAAAGATATTAAATAGTAGCCCCTGGAAAAAATTTCAAAAGAAATTAACTAGAAATGCTTTTAATCATGGCGAAATAGAGTAATAATTGCTAGCAGTGGCGAATTCCTTATGGCCATCACCGAAAATTAAAAACTACATATGCAAGGCGAATTAATTATTATGCTCTAAACACATAGACCACAGCAAGCTACAGACTACAATCTGTTAAATGTAAAATACACACGTTCATATGAAAGCAATTTTTTTGAAGGCATCTATGCTAAGTTACTACTAGAACACAATCGTCGCTGTCACCAATTTAAACTAATTTCTAGTTTTAGTTACGACAATTGACAAATACAGTGTTGACAATTTACAAAGAACGCGTAGAAAAAAATCAGCTTGAATATATAGAACGAATTATATTTATATACATTTAAAAACAATATATTTTACCTGAAATACCACATGGAAGATGGGAAAAAAATATTTGTAGGCCAGATATAAATTTTTTTATTTGATGTTCTTTTTGACCATATTCAGTTTCTTCCATGTTTCAAATTCTTAAATGAGTAATTTTACGTTAAGGAAAAAAAGTTTAAGTGGCAACATTGAATATGTATTTATTTCTAAAATAAGCAACTGTAAATATGTTTCAAGACGCCGCCTTCAAAAAAATTATGTAGCTGACTACACAGCGATGGCGAATTCGTTAATTTTCGCCGTTAGACCGAATGCCGAACATCACATAAAAAAATAATATACTGTTTTTTATACATAGCGTTTGACAGTTAGGCCTTGCTACATATAGAAATAATCTGCATCATTTTTCTTTATATAATGTTTGACATTTCGAATGCGAATAAGACTTGGGTAGTTCATAAACGATCTAGATCAATTGAACTATTCCATTGATTAAGCTAAACGAACTGTTTCAAATTATTACTTCTAATTAGTTCAGTTTTAAGCTGTGCTTTCAAACGCAGCTGTAAAAAAGATAAACTAAAATGCATACATGAGTGAAACAGTTAAAACATTATTTAAAAAAAAATAGACACGTATTGTTAGTCAATAAAAATATAGCACGTCAGAACGTCAAATGACATAATGTGCATCAACGTAAAGTAATAACGTGCATGGATATTATAGAAATATTTTATGGTGTTCTATGAAAGAAACATGTAACGTTTTTATAAAGTGGCCTGCAAAAAATCTTCGGTAAGCGAAGCCGGTGTTGGTCACATATCAGAGAAGGCCGAAGGCCGGCTATGCAGAAAATCTTTGATAAGCGATCAGGTGTTGATTATACCATAGATAAAAATGTTTTTTAAAGAAGAGAATGCTTTTCAAAGTGATATAATATCCATGGACATTAAGTCACTTTTGCGTGCGTCATAAAGTCTATGGACATTATGTCCGTGGATACTATGACATGCCACCAATAAAATGCTGCCAGATCTGGAGCTATAACAGTAATTAATTTTTTGTTTAGATTTGAATAAAACTCATAAATACTATTTCAACTAATAGAGCCTTGAACTAAAAGAAGCTAAAATGAGCAAAAAAATTAAACTAGTTCATTTTAAAAAAAAATTTAACTAAAAGGATCGGTAACTAAAAGAAAATTAATAAATTCGCCATTGCTATAAACCAATAAAATATTTCAACACGCTTTCAATTTTCAATTGATATCTTTAGTGAAAAAAGTGGTCGACGTTTACAATTCAATGATAGTCTTCAGCTCTAATGCTTAAGAGCTTTTTAGTTGTTTAACATTACGACAGTATGTATACACAACTCATTCGACACCGTTTGTCTGAATTAGCTCTATTAAGCTAAGCAGCACAAAAGTAAAAACTTGACACTATACGAAGAACCAGAAGCAAAATAATTTGGGAATGAGTTAGCAATTTCTAAATGGTCTTTCAAAAGCAACACATTAGATCAACATAGTAGGGCACTTTAGACATGTTAATTTTTGCAATTAATGCCAATTTTTTGTTTTTTCTTAAAAAGCTTAAAATTAAAGCTAGAATACTCGTCTGTTGATGATTTATTTCCAAAATATTATTTTTTGGATAAAATAAGCAATTGAAAAATAATGACTTAAATTGATTAGGAAGAACTTTAGTAAAGCTTAATTTTCGGTCACCTTAATTGACTGCGGTGGAGAGATCTATTATATGTTGGGTTTCGTAGCCGAAAAAATAGAAGCCTGCCTTGAAAGCTACAGAGTGTCAGAACTTAGCCATGAAGTCATGATCGGACGATCTTCTTACGACTTGGTAAATATAATGCTTTTACTAGTGCCCTTGTAACTGTTGTAACATGGTTTGTAGGACCATGTGTCTTTCCTTGCTTGAGAGCCTGAGACTATCCAAACTCTCCTCCAAACAACTGGCGATATTCTGTTGTAATGCAACAGCACATAGGAAGTAAGCACCCTTTCCCCGGTTATGATTTAAATAGTTACAATATTACTGCCAGAAGGCCTCGTCAGTAGCCGCTACAGAGGCGTAATTCCTGCGTGTTCCGATATCTGTGATATGAATATTTTACTGGTCAGACTTTAAAAAGTTTGCCAGTTTCACATCTATGCAATCCCTATTTCTTGGGCGAATATCTTAAAGATAACATGATCCTTCCTGTACATGATTTCTCTTAGTAAAGGTATTCAACCTAATTGTCTGTGTAGCGTTGAAATAGTGCACTTGCCTCCCTTGACATACTGCATTATATTTTAAGCAATGGTCACTCCTTCCAGATATACTTCGGCATTTCCAAGGCAGCACAGTAAATTGTAAGTTTTTTTTCGAAAGATAACTAATTTTTTCTAATGGACTTTGTTTCAAAAGATGTTAAAAAGGAGGACAAAAAAAGTTCGACTTCACAAAAAGGTAAAATTTTGAAAATAAATGGCTTCAACAAAGTTATACACAAAAAAGTTAAAAATTTTTTTTAATAAATGTACCTTTCCCATACGTTACGGCGAACATCTTCAATGTATTTTAAACCATTTAAGGAAGTTTCTTTTAAAAATCTTTTAACATTTTCCTTGAAGTACACATGTATTGGCAATATTTTAGGTTTCGGTTTATTAGTTGGTATTTTCCAATTTGATTTCATTCCAAACTTTATTAGCGTGTGCTATTCTATTGACGAGTTTAGTTTAAATGATTTTTAAATGGCAGTGAAAGCTTTATAATGACTTGTAGTATTTAAAGATTGATACACTCGTAATTATAGATTTTAGAACTTCATTAGTTTAAGTAAAATGAATTACAATTTTTGTTAATTAAAAATTCAATTTTCTAATTTCATTTCCGTATTTTTATTGTTGTAAGTTGTTGCAAGTAAGTTGACTGATTATTCCACCCTTTAAAAGAAGAACAATACTATTTACATTTTGGTGTTGTTTCAGTGTTTTTAATTTCATCAAATAGTTTGATTAATGATTAATTTATAGACTTAAAATAAAATGAACAACATGTTCTTAAAATTCGACAAGAGACCTTTAAAATTGTTCTTGAAAGACTTTACCGCGTGTAATTTTCAAGTATCAACCTAAAATAGTTTAAAAGATATATTTCTGTATGTATTTTTAATCATGTAGCTGACAGCCTGTCACCGATTGACAGACATTGTAGCGATAATAATAGGGCTACGTTTTTTCTTCTTTCTCTTCCACAAAATTCAGAATTGCTGCAAGAAAAATTGACATATGTGATCTCGATATTTCTGTTGATGTTATATTCGGTATCGTTCTGCTTTTTAATTAATTTGTTTAGTTCTTCTGTAACAACGTACACTGCCGCTCAGTTGAATAGGTTCACAAATTATTAAATTTTTATTTTAATCTCTTAATATACGCTTTAAGAGAATATATTTTATATGGTCAAATTGAGAGATATTTTAGATAGATATTTTTTATTTAGAACAAAAAAAAAAAAAAAAAAAAAAAAAAATAATAATAAAATAAAAGAAAATAGAGCTGTTACTGCTAGTCTAGCTATAGTAAAACGCATCGTTCGAAGTGCCAAGCATTTGAAAAGATTAAACATTAAAAAAAACCTCTAAATGCTACTCGCAAAGAAAAACGACTATGGTTAGCACGTAAATACATGAGTTATAAAAAGGAATGTAATCGCGTTGTTTTTTCTGAAAGAGGAACGTTTCCTTAGACGTCTGTTAGTGTGATGGTGTAGGGAGCGATCTCATCTCATTGACCTCCAGTTTTCCTCTTCCAAAATGAACACAAATAACGGCGTTTACACATTTTTCAACTCTTTTCATACCTGTTTCATAGGAGCTACAACAGGATAATGCCCCGATCCACACTGCAAGGGTTGTAAGAGAATTGATTCGTGGACAGAATGTCAATATTTTGGAGTGGCCAGCGTATTCTCCTGACTTGAATATAATAGAAAATGTGTGGGGACTGCTTTCTCACAAAGTGTACGAGTAAGACGGACAATACCAAACCAAGGGGGCCCTAATTGAAGGAATTAAAAAAACATGGGACAACATTTCATTATCAATAATTTAAAATCTCTACAACTCCCTCCCAAATCGTATTTTCGAAGTAATATCAAATAAAGGAGGAAATACTCATTATTAAATTTTTCCCGCTGCCTCGAAGAACATTGACCAATCTTGCTGATTTTCAATAGTAAAATTTACGAAACTACGTGTGCTAGATTGGCGTATTTTAGCTTTCTCTAGCTTATCTTGTGCCTTGAAGAAGTTAATTTCAACACTAAGACGGATAGGCCGATGGACATCGCTCAATTGACTTCGCTATGCATAAGGACTCAGAATATACATACTTTATGTGGTCGGAAATGGATATTGTAGAAATGACAAACGGAATGGAGGATGTACCCTTTTTTCACTTTTTGTGGTGAAGGCTATAAAAACAAACTACAAATCCATATTTTCTATTTAACAGAAACTAATCACCTGATTCATCCCGGAACGGAAAGTTAAAACTATTTCTGTCTTTACCTCAAAAAACATAAAACTAATTGCAAGTCTGGTAAAGTTCTCTCGAAACAACTTCAAAACATTGTAGTACTGTTTTGGATAAGTAACGCTTTTTCGTAAATTATTTTTTGGTTTTATTTAAGAATAATCTTCAGTTACGCCCAACGCAACCCGTTTAATATTTTGTGTTCTAAATTTATGTACATTTTGTGTATGTATTTTTGTATGTAAGTGAACTACTTTTATTCACAACCACGTTATAATAAGTTTGTGCAAATTAAAGCCGTAAAGAAGAACAGCAAAAGAGATCATTGTGTTCTCTCAAGAAACAATTAAATAAATTTCAATCAGAGATGTTAAGCGCAATTTTGTAGAGGATTTGTTAAAGTACTTTTTTTCTACAATTGAACTAAATACTTCTTTTGCAAATCTAAATTTCGTTATATTAAAAAATTAAACAGCTTGTAATAACTTTAGTTTTCATGTATAAAAAAAAGTTATTTTACATTTAAAAAATCTAATAATATTTTTTTAATATTAACTGTACTAAACAAAGTGTTGTAATTGTGTAATTAATTTATAATTAAACACTTATGATGTGGATGCGAAAACATTTTTACTTTTACTTACCTACTAACGTTTGGATATGGCACCAATACCTGTTGAATCCCACTATCATACTGCAAGTGAGGAATTAATGTTACAATCCGTAAATTGACTCGTGCTTGATCTCTGTATCATACCATGTAGAAAGTTATGTGGCAAATCTTGCTCAGCGTGGATCCAGCACTCTTCAAGAACATTTAAGATTCTATCCTGCTGACTGCAGAGATTGATACATTAGAAAATGTCGTCAGAATGAAAAGTAAATGGAAATTATATCTTATCTGCTTTATTTCTATTTATTCGACGAGCGCATATGCAAAAGTTGTCTTGGTTATTGCTTCCGTGATAGCTTTTCATAATTGTCGGCGGCAGAACTGGATGTATTAAATGTTTCAACAGCTTCTGGTAAAATTAATTAAAATTATTTCGCCCTTAATAGCTTAAGCTTGCTTTCTAATTCTTGATTACCCAAGTGCTTGATTTAGATTTTTTCTATGAAGTTAAGTTGTAAAAGGGACAGATTTTCGAACCTTTTTTTTTTTTTAATTGTATGACAAATTTATGTAGGAAATATTTGTAAAGTTTAAAATTGGAATGTTTTAAAAATGCACTAAATAAGTCGTAGGTATCGGACTTTTTAAAAATGAATGGAATTAAAAAAAGTACAAAGATACCAGATTTCCGTCACTGATTACAATTTATTGTTTAACAATTTAATAAATACAGGACATTAAACTACTTTCTACAAGACTACAAATGGCGCTAGCACCAGGTGTCGCCGAGTACTCAGCTATCTATTTTAAAACGGCAGCAGATTCATAAGCATCTGATTTTCACGTTTTGATTTATAATAAAATTACGTTTGGTTAATATTTGTGAGAGAAAATTATGTTTGAAAATATTTTTATAAATTCCGTTACAACAATAAAATACTTACCATTTTATATAAACAATTCAAAATAAAATATATAAAAACAAATGAGCTTTAGTTAAAAAAAAAATAACCGTTGTTATTCTTCTTCAGTGCTGCCAATTGAATTTTTTTGCGTTTTAAAAGCTGAACATTACGTAATTAAATTAAATTGACGGCACTGACCTATTTGTTATCGCTAACCCTACGTCTCCATGAGTCATCAACTTGGTGTGAGCTGATGTCGCACATGAGTTCGGCTAATGTAGACACCCAATGTTCATGTTTTGTTCATGTACAACCATCGTACATTTGTCTGAGCAATGATGTTCGTCATCAAATATGACGTTTAGCATGATTTCTCTATTGAACAACAATTCGAACAATTCGCTTTGGAAAATTATAAATCATTAGAACAAGGATGCATTTTTCTGCAAGCCGCTAAAAAACCTATTTATACCAACTGTGTACATGCAAAGAGATCTGTCGTAAGATTTTTACTCTCATTTTAAAAACATTGACGGAATTTTATATTATTTTCTATTGGATTTTACGTGCGTTAACCGTCTTAACCGCCCTTAACAAAAAAAAAGAATTTATAGCCATGCAAATAAACTTTTTTATATAAACACATGTATTCGATTTTTAATGGGTTGTAGTCAGTAGCCTGCTGTTTTAAATGTGTTTTATTCAAAATATCCATAAGTTCTGCCAACCAACAAGTAGCCAATGAAACAAGCTGATTCTCAAAATTTATTTAGTTGTTTCTTGCTCTTCAGATTGTACGTTTGGTTGTAATTGATATAATACGTGTTTAAAGAAACCGGCAGAGCATACGGAATTAAAAAAAAAAAAACAAGTGAAATATAAAAAACAAAAAACAACTAAATCTAAATTAAAAAATTGTACGGTCTATTGTTAAACATTTATCTATCAAATTCTTTAAAAGAAGTGTAAAAAAGTAAATACCTACAGAAAAATAAAAATTTCCTAAAATTAGTACTCGTAAGCTAAAAGTGCCAGTAAGTAAAAATTTATTTGTGGTGTTTAATAAAAATAAAAAAAATAAAAAAAACAAAAAAACAAAAACAAAAACATTTTATGTGTTGGTTTATTTTTTTATTATATTTACGTTTAATTTGTTTACTCTAATAATAAATTTGTTTACAGTCTTTATGGTTAAAAATTCCTTATCTTGTTTTAAGCAAGGGACTGATGAATGAATATCTTATAAATTCCTTTGTTTGATTGAACGATAAAACATTTTTCTTGTTTTTTCGCTATAAACATTAAAGAGTTTTTAATTAAGTTTTCAGTACATCCAACTGTTTTTTATCTTATTCAGCAATTTCATCACTGCGTATGAATAAATAAATTTTAAATTTTGCTGAAACTGATTTTTGATAAAATTGTTAGTTTCGATTCTACAATGAAGTATTGCATAATTTTTATACATTTGATGAAATTTTATTCAAAGTAATAAAAAAAATCATCGGCACATTTCTTTCCTTAATAAAAAAAAAATTAATTTAAGAATCCTAATTTACGAATAAGTATTGCTTTCAACAAACTTTACATTAATTTGCAAAATATATTTTAATAGAAACTGAAGTAACTCTAATCAAAAAACAAACATTGAGGTGATAGAGAATTGAAAAATTAAAAAAAAAAATTTTTTTTACATAAAAATGTCATCTGCGCCTAATGGGTTAAGCATTTAAAAAAAATAGTATTTTCTTAAAGATCTCTTAAAAAACTTTGAAATGACGCCCATATTAATATTTTAAAAAATTTGAAAAGTTTAGAGGCCCGTTACTCGGGAAATATGGGCGAGCGCCAATGTTTTCTTATATTTTAATTCTCTAGTATCGCTCCATATATATATATTTTTTTTTGATTGACGTTAATTCGTTGTTCCAAATGATATAGAAAAATTAGAGGTGGGCGTGGTGTTTTATCCGCTGCGTCTAAAGGCAAGGACCGCGTTTGCTGATTTCTAATAGCACCTCTTTCGACGCTTTGTATGATCGATCGGCGTATTTAATTTTTCTAGCTGATCTAGTGCCTCGGCAAACATGATTATAACACTAAAACGGACGGATAGACGGACATCGCTCAATCGACTTCGCTATTCATAACAAACAGAATATATATACTTTATGCGGTCGGAAATAGATATTGTAGAAATTACAAACGGAATGACAAACTTAGTTGTAAAAATCTCAAAAAAAAAAAAATAGTGTGCTAAAACGCACGAAAGAAAGACAGGTCAAAACGCAACTCTGATTGAACAGATACTATTACACAACGTTTATATCTGACAGTGCTGTCGTGACAATAAAAGAACACGTATTAGTTTTCAAAAATGCTTAGAATTGCTTCTGTACTATAGATGTCCAGACAATAATTATAACAATTCAATTTCACAAGTACAATTGACTTAAGCGTTTCTTTCTGTTTTTTTCTCTTATATTCTTACATGAAAAGAAAACATTTAAATGATAATAAAATTTAGATATAATTTACTTAAAGCAACTATGATCAAATTGTCGGCTTCGTTTAAGCACTGTCCTGTTATTACGTTTAAAATATATAACACAGAAATTCCCAGCAAACCATATGAATCAGTAAGGAAACTCTACCCGGAGCTTTTAAGTTCATAAAGAGCACAAAAACAATTATTTGCTATCCAAAATCCTTTAGAAATGAGGGTTTTCTTTTTTCTACTAAATTCGTTGATCTGAACAAGCTCTACATTCATTTCAGAAAAGACTTTTTGTCTCTTGAAGAGCTCTTATATTTATAGATCAGAAGATACATATATTTGAGTGTCATATAGGAGCCACGGCGTGAGTCCTTTTAAGGCATGCTCTGAAAAAGGTCCCTAGGTGGATTCTTATAAGAGTGTTTTTTTAAAGTGTTCATTTAATGGTTTGCTGGATTCAGATAATTGAAAAAGTGTTCATGTGTTAGTGAAAAATGTGTATGTATTTTTGTAATGACAGCATTGTCAGATGTAAACGTGATGTTGTATTCTTAATTTCTTTTTTTAAAGATTAGAAAATCGGACAGATCTATAAAGAAAATCTGTCAAATTTTTATTTTAATACACACTGTCCTACTTTTGGAAAACGCCTGCATCTCATAGTGTATCATCACGTTAGGTAGATGTCAAGTTCGTTCAGCCTAAATAAATTTCGTACACAAGTTAATCGCAACACAAATTAAGCGCGTGCTTGTCTTTATAACACATGCCAAACACACTTGCTCGCAATTAATTATAAAAATATTAGGTTTTTTTTATCGATATATTGATATTTATTTTATATTAATTTTAATTTTTCTAAATATATTAATTAGTTAACATCAGAAAAAAATTGGGACAGGAAGCCATCCCTGCTGGAAATATTTAAACTTGATTAGATTGCTTGAAATTTTACTGCCAAATCTAATAAAAAAACAAGTGCTATATTCAGCTATGATGAATTCTATGTAACCTTCACTATGTATGTAAAACTAGTAAAGTAACTCCAATAAAAAACAAAAACCAAAAAAAAATAAAAAAAAAATTTGTTCCAAATGGACTGATCTTAATGGACTTTATGGAAGTGGATGGGAAATAGATATTGTAGAAATTGGAAAAGAAATGGGAAACTTAGATATACCCATGATGAACATTGAAACCATAAAGTAATTTGCCCTGCTGGATGGATTTGAATAAAATTTTGTGAAGAGGTCTCTCAGAAACTTGGTTCAAATATAGAATACATTTTGTTACATAAAAATATGTCATTTCGTAGAGAAAATAGAGATACAAATGTTAAGTCTCCCAATTTTATCGATATAGTGGTACAGAATAGTTGTCAGTACATTTTATTTTTGTACATAAAAAGTAAAAAAAAAAAATTCTCTAAATTTGAATTTTAAGAAAATTATAAATAACATGCGGACGAAGTTGTCGGCACTGCTAGTAAATAATAAGTTTTTATCTTTCTACTTGTCAGCAAAAATTAATCACACATAGAGAAAAATACTCTTTTGTTATTTTATTTTCGGCACATACAAGCAGTTCTGATTTTTAATCAAATTATTATCTTATCTTAAAGTTTGTATATAAGTAAATGCACATGTCAAGCATTTTTAGCAGACTTGAGATTTAATTACCATTGAAAGTTTCATTGCCTTTGCTTAAAATTAATTAAAACGACAAGAAACTTAACAGACATTTAATGCTCTTAGTGTACAAGGACATGAGAGAATAATTTTTTTAGTGGTAGTTCTTTGAAACCATTTACCCATTAGTTCGTGATATTCATTAGGATTTCAAACCAAGTATTATTAAAACCTGTCCAATTAATGGATACGTATTATTTATCATTCAATGCTAATGAAATTAACAAGTAATTAGGCGATATAATCAATTTCATTGGCATTGTTTAAAATAATGACAATGAAAATAACTTAACTATTATTTAGTGCTATAATTTTATTTTAATTATAATTGGTTTTACTTATAGTAATGCAATTTTAAAGAAACTTTAATTACAATTGAAGAAAGTAATTGTAGTCATGGTAGTAAGTACGTTGATTACAACCCAGGTTAGCCAAGGTTCAACCCCTGCGGCAACCAGAAAATTAAAATGGTATAATTCTATACTCAAAATTTAACAATACAGCACGCAGCCTCCTTCGTCGGTACTTACCGCATTCACCGGCGAAGTAAAATAACGAATGAAATGGCTATACTTTCACCGTCTGTTCTTTTCTCTCCTCTATCCCCTTCCCAAAGAATGTAGCACGGTAACACTAATTAAATAGGCATTGATGCCTGAAATGCATCAGTACCACGACTTCAACTGCTTAACAGCTCTAATTTTCTTAAAATACACATTAAAAAAATGTGTTTTTAATATTTATTGTACAGTAAACAGTAATAAAAATTTTCTGCAAAAATAAAATGCAAATTGTTTTAGTGTCATTATACCGTTACAATTTGTTTGTTGACTTGTTTTACGAAAAAAAGTATTCTATATTTTAACGAAATTTTTAATGGACCTCCTCCCAACATTTTGCTTAAATCCATTTAGAAGTTTTACGTGATGCGAACACAGATAGACAAAAATTCAAAAATAGTTGTTTTGTATTTCATATCGATTACTATCTCAAACAACAACAAAAATTTCAAAAAATATTTCAATTGTAAATTGATTTCGTTACAGTTGTATTACATGTATGGGAAATGCTTTGAAATAATTTAATCAGTAGTCAATGATAATGATTTTGTTTACTATTTATTAATGAAACGTTTTCATTAAAAGGCATTGCTTTTAGTGAAAATAATGGCAATGCTAATTAAATAATAGCATTATGTATAACTCAATGCTAATGAAATTGTCATTAGTCCATCTAATTAATTACTCCCATGTGTGGTCGTGTATTATAAAATATAAGATATGCATGTTTTTTGTTGTTTAGTTTTTTCTAGTTATAGTTTTTATTTGATCATAACATTTCCGGATTATTGTTTTATACTAACTACTTCAGAGATATTTCTGTATACAATTGTATAGATGATTGATGTTTCGTGTTTGCTAGCAACTTGTAGAGACTGCTTATTACTTTATAAGTTTAAAATTTATTTACATTTGTAATTTACATTTTAGTTAAGGCTATTATCTGTATCTATATGTGTACAGACGTATATACATATATAAAAAAATAATTTCACATTCATGGGTTTTTTTGATAAACAATTAAAAAACGAGCTAAAATTTTTATAAATTAAAGTTTCTAGAAAACATCAATATTACAGTCATAATAGACTTAGTTTTTCTAAAACACATTAACCGAAAATTTTAAAAATTAGATTGAGGTCTAGAAATAAATGTGTTTTTTACACTTTATAACCCGTAACCACGTGTAGATTTTTTCGTAAGAAATCAGCTCCTTTTTCAACACTGGCGTTAGTAAGCAACAATGTTTTGTTCTAAATGCTTAAACTACTTGCCAAAGGCGACATAAATTTTAAAAGAAAATTCATTTACTTTTAATTCTGCTTCAATTTTGTTGTTTTACATGTGAATCATTTTTATGCTCCTGGCTTACCTGTAAAAGGATTATATTTAAATTTTTCGTCTAGTCTTAGCTGGTGTCACTTGACAGAAAAAAGCTTGCGTTCCTGTCTAAAGTCTTCAGTTTGAAATTCAATTATTTTTTTTTGTGATTCAATCATTTAATTAATTAAAATATTTCTTCTTTTTGATTAAGTTTTTAATTGATGTTATTAACTGTATGAATATACAAATTTGTTTTTTTAATTAAATGTATAACTGAGATAATAAACAAATAATACAAACAACTTTTTGTAAAAGCGATTGGTACAAAATATCATTCGTGAGATCGACGGTTTTACATTTGTCGTTCCTTTTATTTGGTTATCCTGTGTACTTGTGGTGGGCGACCAGTTGCGGACGGTTTGGGGTCTATTTGGTATGTATAACTTTGGGTGTAAAGTGTGATCAGACATGACATCTGACATCACATAATCAAAACACTGCAAATTAAATTCTCATTTCTTTTTAAATTTTTCCCATCCAGGGGGTTAACTGGTGATTTCCATAAATCAATTAAAATTTACTTTTTCGGCTTTGGTTCATTTTTAATTTAACTTTATCAAAGAAAAATTATTTTTTTAATGTACGCGGACGTTTTCCTAAGAAAACAAAAAAAATTAGACGCTGGCAGAATGTAATGCCGCATTTTCAGGACCGCCAAATCCATCATCAGCATTCTTCGCATCCATCACCTTGAGTTGCGTGTATTGTAAATGTCATCCATTTAACCATCTAATCAATATTAATTTTGTTGGACTCAAAGCATTAATTGTTGTCTTCTCTACAACACGTCAAAATAATACTGATTAGTTGATTAAATAGATGATATTTACAATATACGCAAGTAAAGGTGATGATGGATTTGGCGGTCCTGAAATTAAGGCATTACATTCTGCCAGCATCTAATGTTTCTTGTTTTCTTTGGAAAACGCCTGCGTACATTTGAAAAATAATTTTTCTTTATAAAAGTTAAATTAAAAAATGAACCAAAGCCGAAAAAGTAAATTTTAATTGATTTATTAAATTTTCATATAAAATTGTGAGACTAAAGGTGTAAGGGGCCCTTGGAACTTTTGTTTCAGCCTGAATAAGGGACTCCTCGTCGGCGAGCTACGTGTCGGCTCCGCTTTTAACAAAGATGCAAGTCATTTCCCCAAGGTATGGTTTTGAATAAGTACTAATTTTTACGCGTAGGTGGAACTGGTAGACTCATTACAGTCACAAGAATACTTTGAGGACTTCTGACAGGTATTCACGTTAATCTTAAACACATCTGGATTCCGTGATGGAACTGTAGTTCTATAAGAGCATTATTTATTATAAGCGTTTTCGATCCAAACACACACTGTGGTAGCAATGGTATTGTCTTATCAGATTGTGTAAAAAAGCAGCGGTCAGGAGAAAAACACCTGTTCAAAATACAAATTCCTTTGAATTGTAAAATCTTCATGCTAGATTACATGTCAAAAGACTTAATTTCATTAAAGGTTTTTTTTATTTAATAAAATTCTATTTAATGTTTAAACCATTTGAATAAATTCGATAAGCATTTTCTAATTTACCAAGTATTTAATTAGATCTCTCCCCTACTGATATTTTGTTTTATTTAATTACGCCTGAAAAAATAAGTCATAAAACCATCTTGTATCATATAAGATTTTTCAACGAAAAGAGAAAAGAAAAAATCCATAATATTACATCATCATTGACTGGCTGTTTCTACAAGTTTTAAGCTTAATTTTCATCTTGTTACAAAAAAACATCTCTTAGGTTTGTTTAAATAATTACGTTTTAAAATACAAACAAAAACACTGAGTTTGAATAATTTTCCTTAGTTTTTGACTCTTGTTATTGTATTTACCTAAATTTTTTTTCTGCTAAAAATATTTATTTTAAATAAATATTTTGTGAAGTTTTGAAAAAGTTGGTCTTCAGTTACGAGTATTTTTTTTTACTGATGTATGTAAATTTTTCAGACAGATCAATTAACGCAGACACGTCATGAATATAAAACATGCAAATAAAGGTTAATAATCTGTATTCAATTTTTTTCTTATTACTCACGATTTATTTATTAAATGACTTTGTTTGCCAAAGTATAAATAAAATTTTGAAGTAGTCTGAAACGTCATAGATACAGAAATAGCAACAAGTGAGAGTGCTATTTTGGCTACAGAACATCTAAGTTACAGTTTGATTTTTGTGACAACTTTCTTTTCAATCGAACATTGCTTTCGACAACTACTGTGTGTTCTTAAATGTAATGTAAAATTTAAAGCATACTGTGACGTTTAATATTGTTTCTCAGTAATTGAAAAAGTTAACTGCGTATTTTATTAAAATTCTATGAGGTCATACCAGCCAAGTGACTCCAACATAAAAAATTAAGTTTTTAAACAAAACCTCTTCAAAAAAAAAAAAAAAAATAAATAAATAAATAAAAAAAAAAAAAAAACACTAGATTTACGACCTTTACACAACTAAAACAAAAATACTCTTCATAAAATTTTTACACAAAAAAAAAAATGCTTGAAGTCTCTGTGCTGTCCACACACATAAACATATCACCGTTTTTGTTGACCGAAATACTAATCACTGAGTAGAACAAAGGAAACATTAAAGAATGACTAAAACTATTTTAAACATGTCATGTCTGTAGAGATCAACATTGCCACTGTTTTATTTTTTTGTAAACTTTTGAAATTAATGTATCTGGTTTTAAGAGAAGAATTTATTTGAAAACATTTTATTCGTTGTATTTTGAATGTTGCTAAACAAATTTCTATTAACACAAGTCAAGATTTAGTGTTCAAAAAAAAAAAAAAATATTTTAAGTTATTACAACGGTAAGGCAGTTTAATATAAAAGTGTTCCAAATGGGTTAGAGGTGTTTTTTTTTTTTTTTTTTTTTTTTTTTTTTTTTTTTTGTTTTGGTCATCAACTTTTTGCAGGGAGTTATTAAAAACAAAAACTCTGTTTCTTTAAATTGTTGCAGCGGAATTCCTAATTTGATTCACACTCGTATGTACGTTAATACAAGTTTAGAAAAAAAAAAACTGCCATATGTTTTTAAGTCGTTTAACACGCCTAAAAATATAAATAGCAGTTTTGATCGTTGTAGCATCCTTATTTGGAACGTTTTTTCTGAGTTTCATAACAAAATTTTGATGGCTAGATTTTTTTGGTCATCCACTTTTTGCGGGGAAGTATTGAGAAAAATAGCTCGGTTTCCTTTAGTCGTTAGAGCAGAATTTTCAATTTTGTTCATACCCGTACGTAAGTAAATAAAAGTTTAGAAGAAACATTTAGAAGAAGTTGCCATATATTTTTAAGTTTAAAGAACTGTGTCGTTTTAACCCGCCTAAAATATTAATAGCAGTTGTGATCGCTGTAGCAACCTCATTTCGAACGTTTTTTTCTGCGTTTTACTGCCCCAGTGCGCATCTACCGGTAAAAGTGTACCAAACTAGATCTGTCGGTAACTAGTTTCCTGTTTGTCTGCCTTTTCTATAAGTCCTATGTTACGCGGTTTTGTTATTTAAGGTCGTTTGATGTTGTATTTTCAATAAACTTTTTCACATTTTTTTACCGGTAAATCTTTATCGCATATTTTTATGTCAACATTAAAGCCTTTTGTTTTGTCCACTATAAGTTATACAAATTAATGTGTCCATATTTTATACGAACATTTTTAATTTGGTTCACGCGAAAAAAAAATATTTTTAATATTACGAAATTAAACATTTAAATATTTCATATGGCGGATCATCATGATGCCTGTCATATCTTTGTTCTACAAGTGAATGTTTGTTCTTCATTTCAATTATATGAACGTAAAGAAAATTTCTATTCTTAAAAGATAAAATAATAAAATTTTCTAAGAATTTTTTTCTTTACGCCGCAGACATTTAGTTGTAAATATTAAAAAAATAGATTTTGGTTATTAAACCAATTTACTTGTGCTCGTATTGTTTGTTTTTTAAGCTTTTGCAAAAAACCTTAAAAAC
Organism: Cistogaster globosa; assembly: GCA_937654795.1. Lineage (NCBI taxonomy): Eukaryota > Metazoa > Arthropoda > Insecta > Diptera > Tachinidae > Cistogaster > Cistogaster globosa. Next base: position 106,179,540 of record OW569406.1, on the reverse strand, counting down.
ATTGGTTTTACATGAATTAATTTGGTTGTTTTTACCTCCTTGTGGCCAACACATGTTGCTTGAGTCGGTGCCAAAAATTTTAACAAAATTAAAAAAACAGGCATTCAGATTAAGTTGCATTAATTCAACATTAAACTTATGTCTCATTTTTTTGTCTGTATAATATTTTTTTTTAATAAATAGTTTATTTTAAATAACAAGTTTTATTTTTTTTTTTTTTAGTTTAAGAAAGTCGATATAATTTTATCGAAAAACTAGTTCGGTGTCTTTCAAATTCCTAAAGTTCATTTACACAGAAATTTTCAAACAAAACAGGTAATATTATTGCAATCGGTTGTAACGAATTTTTATGCACCTTATAGAAAGACGACATGTATATTAGCACAAAATCAAATATACGGTAAAATTCTATAACGTTGAAAACGATGGTTTTAGGAAAGTGTGAGAAATTTTAATCAAATTTCGAAACACAAACAAAAAATGAAATTTTTTGAAAAAGTATGAAAACAAACGACAAATAATGGCAGGGGAACCATTAATATTTTTTTGAATTATGGAGGTTTCTAATTCGGTTTATATACCCTTTACCATCTATGTAAATCTACTGTAGTGAATTAACTCCAATCAAAAAAGCAAATATTGGGGTGACAGAGAATTAAAAAATAAGAAAAAAAAAAATGTTAAGTACTACATACATATAATTTACATAAAAATGCCAACGGCTCTTAAAGGGTTAATCATTTTTAAAAAATATTAGTATTTCCTTAAAAATCTCTTCAAAATTTTTAAAATGATATCCATATTGATATTTTAAAAAATTTTTAAATTTCATAGGCTCGTTACTCGGAAAAAATGGATGAGCGCCATTTTTTCACTTGATGTTTTTCTTATTTTTTAATTCTCTATCGCCCCATACATTTGTTTTTTTTTTTCTTCATTGTTCCAAACGATGTGAAAAAATTAGAGGC